>CM014085.1:35798421-35811006 GCA_004119915.2 Collichthys lucidus
CTCCTCTCCTCCTCTCTCCTCTCCCTCCTCTCCTCCTCCTCCTCCTCTCCTCTCTCCTCTCCTCTCCTCTCCTCTCCTCTCCTCCTCCTCCTCCCTCCTTCAGACAGAGTGATGCGTTCGCGGTGGGTTTCACACAGTTTCTGCCATCGAGCTGCGAGCTGCCATCTCGGGTCAGCGTCACTGGGCTCACATCAGGTTCAGGTTTGAGTCTTGGCTCCTGTACACATGGCAGCAAATTTCCTCACGCCATAAATACTGTGATGATTGAGACTGTGAGTGTGGCAGAGTCTCTGCCTCCGCTGAGCTGCCGCACGCTGGAGAATAATGATTTTTAATAAATATGTTACGTTTGGTGTCAGACTAAAATTAGAGGACGAGTGTTTTTTCTTCATGTGAGTCTGGTCAGAGGTTTGTGGATTCGGATGCTGTGGTGCATGGACGGGTTAAACTAGACGTGAAGCTCGGTGTGGCTCTGGTTGAGCGGAGCCGGTGTCGTGCCAGAAGCGGAGCTGTGCGAGTACAGCTGTCCACAACAAACACTGATTTCTTTTGTGTAAGAAGCTTCATCGTCATTAAATCTTGATCTGTACATTATCATCAGATTAACAAATCTTTTTAATCAGACTTGGCTGTGTTCCATGTTTTCTGTCGTATCTCTTTTTAAAGATGCTGCACATAGAAACTTTCCCTCGCTCTGCAGAGCTGGGTGGGTTTTTATGACTCACATGTTTAACAGCATTACATTTCTGCTTTATTCTCTCATATGTGCAGCTAAACAAACAAACAAATAAACCTTTCCTGACGCTGTCAGGGAGTAAACAGCCGTAAACGCATAGAAAGGTATTTCCTCTCCACATCAGTCTGAATATTTGATGTCGACTGTGAAGTGCTTTGATGCATGTTTTCCCTCCATCATTAACTCCAACAGTTAGCGTCACTTATCATCTCAGTTCTGCCTAAATTACTTGTAGCGATCCTCCCTCCCCGGAGCAGTCAGCCCATATGACGGGCAAATTACTATTAGGTTTGACTAAAAATGTCGCCCATGTGAGTCCAATAAATTCCCCCCTCACATCTTAACCGCTGGGGTGTTTCAATGTTCCCCTTGTATACAAGCCCAGGAACATGACTGAACAATGTCTCCCTCCATCATAAACTCCTTTAGTGTGGTCTTTAAAGTTCACATCCTGTTTTCCTCCAAATGCAAACACCCTGCTTGAGGTTGAGGATCGTCGGGTGGTGAGGAAGAAAAACAGAGATGCTGCTGTCCTTTCCTGTGTGGGAGGAAGCGTCGCCTCAGACTGAACGAGGCGTTCACTGTCTGCTCCTCTGTGTCACTGCTCGTCTAATTGATGCATTCAGAGGAAAAACAGCAGCATTGTTTGGTTTCTGCGACTTTCTGTTCGTCTCAACTCGTCTGAAACGCTTTCAGGTAGGAGACTGTGGAGCGGAGCGCTCACCGAGGACGTGATCAGCAGATCTTTAACCACGAAGACGAAGGCTTCATCCATCTCCATCCTCTGATGAAGGCCATGTGATCAGAACCAAATAATAATAATAATAAACTTTATTTATGGCACCTTTGTGTTTAAATCTGGAGCGAGGAACAACCAAGAGCGACACATCCGAGGGAATGAGAGGACATTAACTGATCTGTTAGATAACTTACAATGAGGTCGGATCAGTGATAAGTAATCTACACGTAATCATTAAAATCAGTCAGCAGTCAGTTCATGAGAACATGATGCAGATGAAGCTTTAACACTATAACCGTCGATCAGTAACTAGATATTCATCTGTTTCTATTTTCTGCCCGATGAAAACTTTCCTTGATTTGTGGCCACTAGGCGGCAGAAGACAAAGCTTTGACTTCTCATCACCTCATGAAGCTGCTGTGACAAACATGTAAGCAAGCAGACGCAGAACATCATCTAACTGGAGCGGCTCCTGCAGATCCAGTTCTCCTGTTCTGGTCCAGACCAGAGCAGCTTGTTCCTGGGTTGTTTTCCTGCATGTGCCATCCGACCTCCACAGCTCATCCAGAAAGTCGCAGCTCTGCTGGTCTTCAACCCAAGTTCTCCAACGCGACAACACCTCTGCACTCTGCACTGACTACCGGAGGACGTCGAGCTCATCGCAGACTCTGAACTCGGCTGTTCAGACCATCTCACTGAACTCGAACAGTCTCTCTGGATCCAGCGTCAGCTCAGAGCTCGTCTGATGGAAACAAGAGCTGCTGCGAGCGACCTCTCACGTCACATTTCATTCACCGTTAACAAAAACACTGATCAGTGCAGCTTCAACAAAGTGTTTTTCTTCACGATACTCTTCAGCCTAACCAAAGCTAAACTGGAATATTATGGGAATCACTGATTTTTAAAGAACTGGCAGTAAACATTCAGAAACGTTGCCAATTGGATGAAAAGTGGAGTTTTACACACACACACACACACACACAAAGTGAAATTGAATAATAAACTGTTGGCATCAAACCGCAACTTATTATGAAGGCCGAACCCCCACCAGCAGAAACCAGCTCTGCCTCCCCGAGATCAAGAGACAGGAAATACCTGCCGCTGAAGGGCCGACTCGCTCAGGTCCCAGCAGATTTACTGCAGCAGCTAATGGCTCCAGCAGCGGGGCCTGTTTCCCTGCCCTCCTCCTCATGAATACATCACATCACACTCACACACACACACACACACACACACACACACACACACACACACCCACACACCACCCACACACACACACACACACCACACACTCTGAACATCAAAACCACAAACCGAAAAAAACAAGAAAGATTCTGCAGAATTAACTCATGAATAAAAGTGAATCTGATCGGCCCGTGCAAGTCGAAGTTCTGGACGAGCCCGCGTGTTTTTTTATGTCGGACCTCTTTGTAGGGGGGCCCCCGGTGTGCCAACACTGCGGTCTCTGCATTTATTCATACAGTGCTAATGGTCTGAACACTGCACAGCCAGTATCAAATGTGGAGTTGGGTTTGTGTGAGGAGCTCCTGTCTGCAGAGTTAAAGCTCTGAAGAAGAAGAGGAGGATGAAGGAAAGAGGATGAGAGGGAAGAAGGAAGGATGAACACTATTCTTTCAATGAAACGTTCAGCATGAAAGGAAATATTCAAACTGCTGCTCCGGTAAACACACCAAGCTGCTTTGAGATGCTCGGTCATTCTCGCGGCCTCGCCTGGCTCTCTGCTCTGACTCACGTAGGAAAAAAAGATTTAATCATGGGAGTAAATTGGCTCGGTGGAAAAATGATTCGTCGGGGCATAATGTGCATGTGCGAGCCATTTCGACTCATTACGCAGTGATCTGAAAGGTTATGGAATTGAAACCAGCAACGAGGAGGACGGAGCTTTCAAGGGCACCGAGAGCGCCGGGGCCCACGAGAGCGGCTCCACATGTTGTCAGACGAGACGCTACCACGGCAACGCTGAGAGGAGGAGGAGGAGGAGGAGGAGGAGGAGGAGGGGGGAGGCATGGATTGTGGGTAAATCTAATTGGGTGGCTCGGCACTCAAACCTCACTCGGAGCAATGAAATGAGGTGTTTGTTGTACCAAATTACACTGAATTAATGTATACACTTACACTCATCACACACACACACACACACACACACACACACACACAGATGCCATCGTCTGTGGTTTCCAGCTGTGTGTTATTCAAACCTGCATGTTGTTTGTTGTTGTATGCCACATGGCCAAAAGTATGTGGACACCAGAACATTCCACTGCGTCTTGTGTTCTGAGTTTTTCAGGCTGATTTTGGCCCGGTCCCCCAAATTAAAGGACAAAACGTGAAGTCGTGCGTCTGCACTGAGGAATAAATCTGTTTTATAAGGTGACAACACCATGGGTCAGGTTCGGTTAGGGCGACACTGTGAAGGTCAGAGGAGCTGCGTCATCATGGGGACAATAATAACTGTGTGGTTTCAGTTTATGGAACCATCGTGGTCATGCGTCAAAGAAAAACAACTGACCTTTGTCGCACTATGACTGTGTCACCTGACTACACATGTTGCTGAAACAGGTGACGTCTGTGACCCACACTGACCTGTGATCAGGTGATCCACTCTGACCTGTGATCGGGTGACCCACTCTGACCTGTGATCGGGTGACCCACTCTGACCTGTGATCGGGTGACCCACACTGACCTGTGATCGGGTGACCCACTCTGACCTGTGATCGGGTGACCCACTCTGACCTGTGATCGGGTGACCCACTCTGACCTGTGATCGGGTGACCCACTCTGACCTGTGATCGGGTGACCCACTCTGACCTGTGATCGGGTGACCCACTCTGACCTGTGATCGGGTGACCCACTCTGACCTGTGATCGGGTGACCCACTCTGACCTGTGATCGGGTGACCCACTCTGACCTGTGATCGGGTGACCCACTCTGACCTGTGATCAGGTGACCCACTCTGACCTGTGATCAGGTGATCCACTCTGACCTGTGACCAGGTGACCCACTCTGACCTGTGACCAGGTGAACGGTGTCTCTGTCATTCGTACGTCTGTTCTCACACTATGTAACTTTGGGCTCCGGGTCGGGAGAAGTACGTAACGCTTTACGGCACTAAGTCACACAGCAGCAACTATTTCACTGATTCTGGTGAAACTGGATCATATTTTATGGAGGAAATGTTTTCTGGTTTTCCCTCTGATGTCCTCCGGCTGCTCCGCCTCAACTCTCTGTGATTTACAGAGTTTATGATGGACAGTGAAGTAAACTGCTGACAGCTGTAGCTGCTGTTAGCTCATGTTAGCTCAGTCTGTTAGCTGCTGTTAGCTCATGTTAGCTCAGTTTGTTAGCTCATGTTAGCTCAGTCTGTTAGCTGCTGTTAGCTCATGGTAGCTCAGTTTGTTAGCTCATGTTAGCTCAGTCTGTTAGCTGCTGTTAGCTCAGTCTGTTAGCTGCTGTTAGCTCAGTCTGTTAGCTCATGTTAGCTGCTGTTAGCTCATGTTAGCTGCTGTTAGCTGCTATTAGCTCAGTCTGGTAGCTGCTGTTAGCTGCTGTTAGCTCAGTCTGTTAGCTCATGTTAGCTCAGTCTGTTAGCTGCTGTTAGCTGCTGTTAGCTCATGTTAGCTCAGTCTGTTAGCTGCTGTTAGCTGTTGTTAGCTCAGTCTGTTAGCTGCTGTTAGCTCATGTTAGCTCAGTCTGTTAGCTGCTGTTAGCTCATGTTAGCTCAGTCTGTTAGCTACTGTTAGCTCAGTCTGTTAGCTCAGTCTGTTAGCTACTGTTAGCTCAGTCTGTTAGCTGCTGTTAGCTCAGTCTGTTAGCTGCTGTTAGCTCATGTTAGCTCAGTTATCTGGGCTGCCCAGTCTAACCCCAGTGCATTATTTTCTCGAACCTTAACCACGATGTATCATTAAGAAAAACCTTCAGGGGAACCAAGCAGCCAGAAAAAACAAACCAAGACCTAAAATACCAAAATTATACGGAGAGGAGTGAAAATTTCCCCCTAAAAATCTCAGTTTTTTCTTCAAATCAGCTGAAGAAGGAAAGAACAAGTATACAGAAATATGGAAAGAAGAGTCAGAGGAAAACAAGAAGTATTTTTAACAGGGAGGGAAAGTAATGCGTCAAAACGGACGGATGACACGGAAGAAGAAGAAGAAGAAGAAGAAGAAGAAGACGAAGACGAGGAGCGAAGGAAGGATGTTTGTCTGAAAGTGTCACTTCAGTTTCACGTCGAAAACACAAACAACAAAAGAATTGTTGTTGTGTACAAGTATTGTTTTTCTGTTGTGAAATATATCTGGAAGACAGACACACACACACACACACACACACACACACACACACACACACACACACACCACACACACATTGCAGAAAGTTACACCAGCGTTTTACAGGCCTCTGCACATATAGCCAAGAACACACTGGCCCTGCAGTGCTCCCTCATAGTCATGGTGAATCACACACACACACCACACACACCACACACACAACACACACACACACACACACACACACACACCACACACACACTCACACACACGCCGGCTCCAGATGGGTTGAAATTCCTTCTTCTCTTTCTGTTGTTGTGAGCAATGCTTTCCGTCAAACGCTGCTCAGCAGGAAGGTCATTTTTGGGAAGAGGAATGATTCCTCCTCGTGGTGTTGCACCGGTTTATTTTCCACTTCCATGAACACAACTTTCTTAAGGTGGAGGTACAGGACCTCCTGTGACGGCGTCATCGTTCGTCATCCTTTGCTCGGCTCGGAGATTAAACCCTTACAGTCAGCAGCCCCTGATCATCATCGCTGGGTGAAATATTACATGTTCGGGGCCGTGCCTATAAAAAGCTGAGGAGAGCGAGTGTGGCAACAAAAAACAGAAGAAAAGAAACACAGAGCCTGGACGACATGCTGAGAGAGTTAAACTCTGAATGGGCAGCCAGAGGAAAAGCAGCCCGGCAATCATCAGTTTCTCTCAGTGACATGATTTACTCTGAGAACTGGAGATGAAGAGCGAGCACATTCCTCTGGTATGGATTCTCCAGGGAGTGGAGGTTAGGCTTACTCCTCTCTGTCTCGGTGAAACCATCCCGGCTCCAGGGACCCACTGAGGTTTCTCTGCACTGCAGAGTCCACAAAGACCGGGTCTGTTCGGGCTGTTTGAGCCGGTGGCTCTGCTCGGGAAAATGACCTCTACTGCTTCCTGGGGGTGTTTACTATCTTCAAGCTTTAGTGTGACCATTGCACTTTTACTACAACAGTAAAGACTAAAGACTGAGACACTGTTAGCACCTTCTAGAGGCTGCAGCGTCTGTTACACCCGACACGAGGGGCTGATGAAGTTTGACCAGACCAGGTCCAGCTCCTGGCTTTGGCACCTCCTTGGTCACCTGAGGTACAAAGTTGTAAAATGTTCCCGCTGTATATTCAGAGAACTTAAAGGTCCGATTTAAAGTCAATTTCTATCAAAGCCAAAGGCCTTGAAAATAATTCATGCTGAAAAAAATTTATTTTATTTGGGGTATTTAGAGTTTTGCTGCCATCCAAGTTTCTCCCTCACACCTGGAGATGTATTCAGTTGGTTGCAATCTGCAGCCTGACCACTAGATGGCACTAAATCCTACACTGCACCTTTTATGATACCTGTTTTGATGGGACTTCCCTGTGATGCAGCTGTGACACTGAACTACCAAACATCAACCTCCATGGCTGTGAAGTGAAGCCGACACAGGAAGTGCCACAACCTGCAGTTCCTCTAATGTCCACTTGAGGCTGGCTCCAGCAGTGAGTCAGTCTCCATAAGTCCCCATGTTTCACAGCAGAAATAAACATGTTTACAGCCTGGTACAAAAAACAGTTTTGGTCTCTGTAGCTAATTTCCCCGTTCATGACAACTGTACTGAGGGTGAATTTATATACAACTCACCTGTTCACATTATATTAAGACTTAAAGTTATGCAGGGTTAAGAGCGTGGACGCTTTGATTGACAGGTGGGCGTGGTCACAGGTGTCTGGTTTCATTCATCTCCACCTCTTCGCCCGTTTTTGCATAAGCTTCACAGCGTCTCTTCAGAAACCTGTGGGGGACATCACGGAGACTACGTCCAGGTTTTAGACAGTCTGCGGGGACGTCACGAAGACTATGTCCAGGTTTTAGACAGTCTGCGGGGACGTCACGAAGACTAAGACCTGGTTTTAGATAGTCTACGGGGACGTCACAGAGACTACGTCCAGGTTTTAGACAGTCTGTGGGGACGTCACGGAGACTACGTCCAGGTTTTAGACAGTCTGCGGGGACGTCACAGAGACTACGTCCAGGTTTTAGACAGTCTGCGGGGACGTCACAGAGACTACGTCCAGGTTTTAGACAGTCTGAGGGACGTCACAGAGACTACGTCCAGGTTTTAGACAGTCTGAGGGACGTCACAGAGACTACGTCCAGGTTTTAGACAGTCTGCGGGGACGTCACAGAGACTACGTCCAGGTTTTAGACAGTCTGTGGGGATGTCACAGAGACTACGTCCAGGTTTTAGACAGTCTGCGGGGACGTCACGGAGACTACGTCCAGGTTTTAGACAGTCTGTGGGGACGTCACGGAGACTACGTCCAGGTTTTAGACAGTCTGCGGGGACGTCACAGAGACTACGTCCAGGTTTTAGACAGTCTGCGGGGACGTCACAGAGACTACGTCCAGGTTTTAGACAGTCTGCGGGGACGTCACAGAGACTACGTCCAGGTTTTAGACAGTCTGAGGGACGTCACAGAGACTACGTCCAGGTTTTAGACAGTCTGAGGGACGTCACAGAGACTACGTCCAGGTTTTAGACAGTCTGCGGGGACGTCACAGAGACTACGTCCAGGTTTTAGACAGTCTGCGGGACGTCACGGAGACTACGTCCAGGTTTTAGACAGTCTGCGGGGACGTCACGGAGACTACGTCCAGGTTTTAGACAGTCTGCGGGGACGTCACAGAGACTACGTCCAGGTTTTAGACAGTCTGCGGGGACGTCACAGAGACTACGTCCAGGTTTTAGACAGTCTGCGGGGACGTCACGGAGACTACGTCCAGGTTTTAGACAGTCTGCGGGGATGTCACGGAGACTACGTCCAGGTTTTAGACAGTCTGCGGGGACGTCACAGAGACTACGTCCAGGTTTTAGACAGTCTGTGGGGATGTCACGGAGACTATGTTCGGGTTTTAGACAGTCTGCGGGGACGTCACAGAGACTACGTCCAGGTCTGTGAGAACTTGTCGTCTTGGAAACCAACAGAAGTATTTATTATTTGTCGTGTAGTTGTCTCTCTGGCTTTACGTTGAACTTTTCGTGCCGTGTGTTGTCCACGTCTGGTTGGTCACTGAGCCCCGCACGCTCTCGGCCTTCTTCCTGTCTGGAACGGAGCCGGAGTTCTGCTCTGCTGACGTGACTGGACAAATTAGTGTTACTGCAGCTAATATATTCAAACTGCTGCCGAGCGGCTGCAGAAGACGTTGAGCAGTATTAGAAATGATAGCCTTGACTGTCAGCGACGCTAACCGCTCCTGAAAAGGTGACGGCACATTTGGCTGTTATTTGCTGGAGGGAGAGAAAAAAAAATACCTACAAGTTTAACTTTGGGGGCATTTTGATCTTTAATTCATCCGGGATGTGGAAAATGTGTTTGGTATATTCTCATCTGAAAAGAGTCATTCTGACGAGAGGGCCGCGGCGTGCAGATCATCTCACGCCATCGAGCTTCCACACTTTGATGATCTTGTGCTTTCTCGGAGCCGGCCTGCTCATTGACAAACTATCCTTTCATAAAAAGTTTAGGGAGGAACAACACCGCACCACTCCCGTGGAGTGCTTACGCACGCACACGCTGAATATTTGAGGCGACTCCTGGACGTGCTTCATGCAGACAACATGTGACAGGCCTGAAATGAAGCCAGGGCAGATATGAAAGCAGGCACTGTCTGTCAAAACCAGGAAATAATCAACCCCACCATGCACCTCAGGGCCCAGCTGAAAGTCATTAGCCCAAAACAATGTGCTGCTTCTACTGTTAGCCTGAAAAAATAATAATTGTAATAATACTTAGGGGAATTACTCTAACGATTTGAGAGGATCTCAATTATCTTGTGTGTGTTTTGAGCCCACTCTGGAAGATTGCAGCGCGGTCACTGTCAGGGGTGTGGACGTCGGAATATTTCGGGAAAATTGCTCAGCATTTATGTCGCAGGCTTGATTGTAATGGCAAACGGTGATTGCCCATCTCTAATCCTATTAGCTTTTTGTTTGGGACACGGGATGAAAAACATTATAAGTGAAAAGAGCTTTCGCAAATCATCAAACTGCATCCACATGCCTTCAACAATGCGGCTTAACCTCATCAGCCGAACTGAAGCAAACGCACAGTGAGATGCACTGAAACCAACTGACGCTGCTCTGGAAAGTGGAATTTAATCGAGTGGAGCAATTTGAAATGTAAGCGCTACACAGAGAGAGCTGCACAGAAGTCATCAATATAAAAACGTCTAATAATGTGCAATGTTACAAGTCAAAGTATAAAACACATACATCAAAACTAAATGAATATTTACACCTGACCAACCTGACGAAGAGTCAGCAGTTACCTCCATGCTGAGCTGTGAGGAGACAGTGAGACCTCCACCTGCATTAACATGTGATCTGTATCTGGATACCTTAGAAAACTTAAGTCAGTGCAGATGTAAACGCACGGTGCTGCACATCTGGAGCTGGTTTAGTCAAAAAAAACATTCGACATTCTTCAGTTTGTCCCTGGAGGTCGATCGTGGTACTGCAAGTACGCAACGAAAAGATTCAAAGGTTGCAGGAAAAATCCCTGGCAGGTGATTGGATGAACCAGCTATCACCGCCATCGACCAATCAGATGAATGAACCATGCTGCATCTTCAGTTCTGATGCTGATGCTAGCAGCGTCTACGCTGACAAACACACAGTCTGAAACTACACTTGTAGCTGTTGAGTGGCTGTAGCTGGAAGCCTGGAAAGATTCAAGGAGAATTCCAGGACCTGGACGTCTTGTTCCTTGATAAACCTGTCTAGATTAGGTTGAGTCAGAGACTGGGGCGAGTTAAGCTCATATAAGATGATGTGTACACTGATTACATAATGCAGAGTATGAATGCAAAGGCCTGTGATGATAGTCGATGTATCCAGATACAGATCACGTGTAAATCAATAAAAATATGAAGCAAAACAAATCTAACATGATCCATCACTGCTGCTGATACGCTGTGCGCTCAGAGGACGGAGGGGACGGTAAATCTGAACCCACATGTTTTTCCCATGATCCTCGTGG
Source organism: Collichthys lucidus (assembly GCA_004119915.2). NCBI lineage: Eukaryota > Metazoa > Chordata > Actinopteri > Sciaenidae > Collichthys > Collichthys lucidus. The sequence continues at coordinate 35,809,239 of CM014085.1, forward strand.
TTCAGACAGGAACAAGCTTCTCCCAACACTGCAGAGACCTGAAGGTCTATCTCTGATGTCATCGAGAAACAAAACCCGGAGGTGGTCGGCCGACCGTAAATCTCGGTCTGTGCTTTGCAGACGTACAGAGTGCTTCTGTCCAAGTTTAATGTCTACCTAAAACCTTTATTTCATTTCTGTGCTGACCTGAAAATGAACTCCTGTCTCCATAAAAATCGCCCTGGGTGTGATCACAGCATCCACACCGCCGGCTCAGGATTTATCGCCTGATGACACACTGAAGATTTCCTGCTCTGCTGTTGTAGTTTTCAGGGACTTGATCACAAATCTGGACTTAAAAGTGGAATAACAGGTGAATTCAGCTTCAGGTTGATTTTCTGAATCTTTGCACGGCACTAATGTCACTTCTATTTCATAGCAATCATCCAGACAGGCATGATGACCTCAGGGAAGCCTTCCTGCCTCTCCACAGCCAGGATCTCCAGGCCGGCCTTGGCGATGATGACCCGCATGATGTCCAGGTGGCGGCTGATGCTGCTGTCGATGGGGTCCAGCTTGCAGCCCTGCCGGGCCATATTGTCCTTCATTACGATGACGCCGTTTGGACGCAGACTCTTCTTACAGCGAAACAGGAAGTTCATCAGGTCCTTGTCTGTGAGGTGGCCTGAAGAGAAAGATGGATCAAGAATGAGGAGAACAGCAAGGAGCGATACCTGACCCTGACAAAGTCAGCAGCACCTGACATGAAAACAGGTTTCATGGCTTCATGCGTCTGTTGACAGATGCAGACCGGTGTGACATAGAAATATTATTTTAGCACGAGTCCACATCTGATACAATCCCTGCAGTGTGTTCTGGCTGAACATCTCCCGGACCCGCTCGGATGCTGACCTGACCTGCAGCTGTAGCAGTTAAACTCTCCTGCTGGATGTTTGAGATGATCTGCTCTACGGCTTTTGGTCAAGTCAACACACGTCATGTCCTGATACAATAATTATTTTCATACTTACACGCCACCCACTGCATCCAGATGACGTCGTACTTGTTTTTCGGAGGCGTGAACTCCTGCAGGTTGTAGCAGTAGTAGGTCTCAATGCGGTCAGCGCCTTCGCCGAGGTACTCCTCGTGCGCGTGGAGCAGGAAGTGCTCCATCATGTCCGCCATCTCTACCTTCTCAAAGACAGGAAGGAGGACGCCTTTGGTCACGCGGCCGATCCCGGAGCCACAGTCCAGGGCAAATTGTGTACCGGCCTTTCCAGGACCCTGTGCGTGAAGAAGAAGAAGAAGGATGAAGCTTTGTTTACGGGTTTACCTCGAGGATGAATCAATAAAACACCTCGACTGAAGATGGTTTGTAATAAAACTGGGGCAACCATAAAAAGAAGAGCTGGATTTATGTTTCACACAAAACAAAATGTCAGTCCCCTGCAGCATGTCATTACCATTTCTATAAGTCATAGAGGAGTCTATTCTTTATTCTCTGTGTTTCCAGATGTCTGGCCTCTGCACCTCAAAGCACCGACAGCACAAACAAGTAGACCTCAGTTCCTCAGGGCAGCCAAACTATGAACTTTACCACGAGGGAACAAAAAGTCACCTCACTTGAATCATGCTGGTTTTTCTTCCTTTTCATTTGGTATTCTGACCTCACTCCAACCCCTCCACATCAGGGGCCCAAGTGTGTGATTGTATGAAAGATGGGGCCCCGAGGAGCTCTGCGCCTGTTACAGGAGGCTTCCTGGTTTCTGTGAATTACTGCCATATTGCT
>CM014085.1:35811106-35821401 GCA_004119915.2 Collichthys lucidus
TCCGACCCTCCTCCCTGCTCAGCCAAAAAACCTGCTGGTGTCAACAAGTGTCTCCAGCTCAGCATGAAGCCTGAGACCAGGACCTGGATCTGTCCTGACTTCAAACATCAGTCCCTCTAAAACTGAACTAGAGGCTCAGGCTAAATACTTCTGTATTATATAATAATATATAATATTAATACATCTCCATGACTGAACAGTCTTGAAGATCGAGCCAGTCTGTGGGGCAGGAGCTGATTGGGTGATGAGGAACTGGTGGTCAGGTGATCAGACAGGTGAGAGGACAAACTGCTGCAGGCCACGCTCCAACACAAAGGATGGAGACGACGTTCAGCAACTATTTACCCAGGGCGCTGTCGCTGCGTCCTGGGCTCAGCACCACTCAAGATAAGTGTTTTTATCCCGCCTACACCTGAATGATAACGGGTGGGGCCTTTCTCCAGCAGGAATCAGTGTTTGCTCTGACTGGTCATTGTCTCGTGTGTGTCCCGTGTGAGACACTGCATCCTTTCTGTTTCAGCAGTCAGACGGAGGTTAACGACACACTTTGATAAAGGCTAAATTAACATCCATCTTTTCATACGACTCTTTGGACGAAGCTAAACAAACATATTTCTCACAGTGTCAGAGATTTTCTTTTAAACACAGAGGAGCCCAGAGAGAGTTCAGACCCGTGATGGATGAGGGCGCTGCACGCCTCGGGCCAGTTCTGATGCACTTCCTTTTTTCTGCTTGCTTCGTGGTCCTGCCCTCCTATCTCTCTCTCTCTCTCTCTCTCTCCTCTCTCTTCTCTCTCCTCTCTCTCTCTCTCTCTCTCTGTCTGATTGTCTGTCTTATCTAACTGCTTGTATTTTTCATCTCAACACGAACTGACAGCCTGACTCGGCTCCTGACTTTCACCCGTCCGTCCGGCTCGTTGCTCGAGGCTGCAGCTGGGCCTCGGCTGCCCGGCTGAGCCCAAACGTCTGGACGTCAGACTGTTGAAATGCGATGAAATGCCTGAGCGCTGTCCAAAGAGCTCACCGGTGCATAGGAAAGGGCCCGCACACCAAACGGACTGCCAGGGGAAATAGAGTTAGGGAGGCAGGTGAGACAGGGAGGCATTGTTTGGTCCCGTTTCTCCTCCTGACAGGTGGGACTCCTCAGAGTCTGCAGCACAGACCTCCGTTCACGTGGATCAGGGACACTCTCCAAGAACATTAAGAGGGCTTGGCGTGAGGTTGGCACGGCACGGACTCAAAGCCGGTCTGAGGGGAACGGAAACGATGGCAGAGGAGCTCAGGTGATCCGAGGTTTTGAGTGTAACAGGATTCAGTGATGATATCTGCATCGTGCAAAGAGCTGACCTGACGTCAGTACTGTTACCTCATCTTCTGCACTCCATGCTCCATGCAGATATTTGCCCATGTCCTCATCTGCAGGACCACTTGTTTGTCCGTGCCTCTCAGTCCTGTTACAGATCATTGTTGGAAAATGAATTATGCTGTGACATCTCTATGGTTTGCTGTGGTTTGATTCAGGCACAAATGGTTTGGGTTAGAAGACAGAGAGGACTTTGTAGGGGACATTGTCGTCATGGTGACAATATGGGTTCAGGTCAGGCGAAGGCTGAGATCATGCTTTAAAAAACAAATCTGACAAACTAACGATCTCTTGTGTTACAGTCAGATGTTGCGTTGGCCTCCTCCTAGAACAACATCACCTGACCTTCCTCTTACTGTCAGTGATTTTTATCACACGAGTCTGAACAGAAGTCATGATATCTACGACTTGACAAATGAAACCAACACAGGAAGCGTCAAAACCTGCAGTTCCTCTAACGTCCACCTGAGGTCTGGCTCCAGCAGTGAGTCAGTCTCCATAAGTCCCCATGTTTCACAGCAGAAAAAAACATGTTTACAGCCTGGTACAAAAAACAGTTTTGGTCTCTGTAGCTAATTTCCCCGTTCATGACAACTGTAAGGGGTGAATTTATATACAACTCACCTGTTCACATTATATTAAGGCTGAAAGTTATGCAGGGTTAAGAGCGCGTGGACGCTTTGATTGACAGGTGGGTGTGGTTACAGGTGCGTCATGCAGCTCCACCGATGATCCAGTCTTTGATAAGAGGTGGACAAAATAGAATATTTTACGAACTGTTCGAATTTTGTAATAACCAGTTTGGCAAAATGAACAAATGTTGATTACTTCCTGCAACATTCAATTTGATGGTATGATGCTTACTTAAACAACATGGTGTAACAATATTGGAGCTTGATTGTTGAATTTTTTTGGTTCAACATTTTGGAATATTCCTCCAGTTTAATAATTGAAGAGCTTTAAATCTTCATCCTAATCTTGATGAAAGGCTACACGGGGAAAACAGAACGCTGAGAGGCAGAAGACGAAACAGATGAGTGAATCATAGAAGCAGTTTAATCTAGAGAAAAACACGGAGGGCGAGAGAGAACAGGAGAAAAGAGAGAGAAACGCTGCGGTGAAGTGAATGAGAGATAAAGGGAGAGAGCGTGTGCATGAGTCAGGCCGCTGTTTAGTGCTGCAAACTGGCTGCAGATGGCGGGACAAAAGGTCAGGGATGGAAATTAAAGAACAAATTCAGAACAGCAGCCGAGGGGGAGAGGAGGTGCTGTGACCAGGACCAGGAGGAAGGCAGAGGGTCAGCCTGGACCTGGCATACACATTTTTAAACAGCAATTAGAAGTTCCTGCAGCTTCCAGCTCAGAGCCACGGCGGCGGCTGCCCCTCCCCAATCATCCTCAATTTCGTTCAAGCTCCGACTCTCTGATACGCGTCTCCTCGGATCGGCTGTTTATTTTCCACAGCACTTCCTGTTTGATTGAGCAACACGGGCTGTGCGTCTTTATGGATAGCAGGAGGTCAAAGGTCATGTGCACACTTACTACGCTCGTTAAATGATCCACCACCCTCAATCATCTGTTCAAGGAAAAATCCAGATCCGAGGCCCAAATATACAGTACGTGTGTGATGGGAGTGATACTATAGGTTTATTGTAACATATCACGTCACATCAAATCATCATTATTTCAACAATGTTAGAAGTATTTTTAGCAGCTTCTAACTGTAACTGGTCGTCTGACGTCAGACAGAAAGCAAACTGAATTTTTGTCGATTGAACCGTTTCCATGGAGACATTAGCTTGATTTGAGGACGAGGATTATGTGTAACGGGACAGTAAACATTGATTTTGCAGCGTGCTGGACTAACTCCAGCCTTTTTTTCTTTCCTAACATGTTACCCCACAAAGTAATGTCACAGTTTGAAGTGTTCCAGAAAATGAATTTACTTCTGTAACCCCGGACACGTGATTTATTGCTCTGCTTTGGGAGAAACATGAAGTGCAGGTGATTTTTAGTCATTTGGACAAACAGTATTCAAAGTTGAGACCTTGAGTGTGCTGACATTGATTGACTAGAGGCACAATTTGAACAAAGAAGTTGTGCAACAGGTAGTCAGGTTGATATTCATTTAATGACCTGGTTCTCACAGAAAATATATTTAGTTGAACTCGCTGTGTGTAAGTTATCTTCAGATTGATGTCCACTTCCTGTGTGAAGAACTTTCTCAGACGCGTCTCCACACACGTGGACAACAGATCCGACATGTTGAACTTGTGAACTGAGCGCCGTCATCGGGGTAACCTCCTCCTCTACTATCAGTACCACCCATTCCTACAGGGGATTTATGCACCTCCCCCACCTGTAACCCTGATGACCTCCGCAGGTCATCTCAGTAATGAGCCATGTGGTCCCCTCTGGCGCTCGGTAATCAGGGATCCAAGGCTGTCCCATCCTCGGCCTGCCGCCGCCACTGCAGCAAAACACACTCTGAACCAGAGCGGTTGTCTCTCTGCCATCTGGCCTCCATGCCTGGCCCTGTCTCCACTCTGCCGGCGATTTATGCCCTCCTGAGGTGTTTCGCCTTTTAACTCGCACATAATTGGCCCCCAGATGCAAAAAAGATGTGGAGGCCAGTTTTATTAGTTGCCAAGCAGAGGTCATTGTTTTTGCATCGCTCCGACTCCTCAGCACTGCCAAGGTTAAAAAGACACGCATTATGTCTGTAGCTCGAGCAATTACTGCAGAAAACAAGGAGCCTGTGGTGCATACATGAAGGTAATGATGGATCGTGGAGCTGAATGAAGGCAGTGTGTGAGGGACAGTGAAGAAAGCAATAAAAAACAAATCACACGGCTGCTACAAAGTCCTGAAATACCTTCTGTCCCGTTTCCTGTCCATAGACCGCCTCCACCTCCACGACTGGCTCACCAGACATGATACGCCTGCTGTCAATTTATATGAGTTAATAGGAGATATACATGAGAAAAGCACATGACATGACAGGAATAAGACACTGTACAGCTTATTGGCTCGCTGATTAAAAAGTCAGACAGTTGTTTCTGAGGCCATGTTGGACTGACAGTGAGACCATGTGAAGAGGCACACAGTCACTGAGTTAAAACCCTCTGTGCTGTGTTTAAGCCTCAGATTAGACGTCAGACTTTCATCAAACTGGCCTTCATGGTTCATATTTCATCTGTTCTACTGTACCTGGAGCAACAAGCTCTTGTTTAAGGCGGTGATGAACCACTGACAGTATAAAGAATGGACGTGGATAATCTAAAATTCGGCAGACGTGGATCATCGGTGGACCTGAGGTGGGACGAAAGATGCCTGGGTGTAACAGCAACCACCTGTCAATCAAAGCGTCCACACTCTTACTTCTGCATAACTTTAAGCCTGAATATAAAAAATGTAACATTTTAACATGGGAACTTATGGAGACTGACTCCCATTTGGAGCCAGCCTCAAGTGGACGTTTGAGGAACGAGACCACAGAGACTGCCGCCTGGTCGTGATCCCAGCCTTACTAGAAAATGTGATGATTACGGTATAAATATAAATAAAGCCTAAATCATGGTGGATGTTTCACTCGAACGTTAAAAAAACTGAAAACTAAAAAAACCAAACAGCTGAACTGATTTTCTACTTAATTCTATTTTGTTTTCATTGTGATAACCAGCCTGGTCATAGATGAGAAGTCTCTTAAATTTCACATGAAGCAGTTCCTCAATTAACCTCTGACCCCTGAGAGGAAGTCCCTCTGTGAGAAATTAGATGAACACTTTAAGTGATTTGGATTTTTATTCAAGTATGAAACAATAAAATCATTTCAATACTCAAATATTATCTGGTCAAACACCTTAAAGCAAAAATTCAAAACTAAGTTTGAACCTTCAGAAATACCAGATAAATAAATCAGGACAACACTGAGGAGATTTATGTCACGGTTACGTAGCACAGGGTCCCAAACAACGGTACCACTGTATCCACAGATGTCAGATGATTGGTCCTTATTATTGTATTATTGTGTTGTTAATCTGTCGTCATCACATCAGGAAAATCGACAGGTTTTATTTTAAATGTAACTACGTTTTATGTTTTCTTACAATTATGGCTGAAAAATGCTGTTCCTAAAACTTTTTACATTTTATTTGATATCTGAAAATTATCTTGCGACCCCCGGAGGGTCCCGACCCCCACTCTGGGAACCAAGTCAACTTTATTATCAGTGCTGCCATATGTACAGGACATACAGAGAACTGAAACTGGTTCTCTCTTATTAGCAAACAGCATAAACATGAAATATAAATATATAAATAAGTAAATATGTAAAAATATAAAATAAAAATATAGAAATAAAAATATATACAAGCTAAAAGACCGAGAATAGAAAAAGACACTAGCAAGTCTGGAGATATAAATAGTATCTCAGAATACTAGGTATTTTGATATAGGTATAGGTATTTCAAAGTACCACCATATAATAAATATGGTGGTACTTTGAAATTGGAATAAATAGTATGAACATAGTTATCAGTATAAATGTAAATATGGCAGTATGGAGTTTACAGTATAAACAGGTCTATAAAAATGAAATAAACAGTAAACAGCTGTACAAGTAGTGGTGTAGCACAGCATGAATATGTCTTCTGCATTACTCACTCCAAAGTCATATTAATTTACAAAGAGGCATTGAAAGGGCACAATAATAATAACTAGAAAATTTCTAAAGAAATTTTGAGTGTGCCTGACTCTGGCCCTGTCGCCCCCATGCATTATTACTGACACTGCTCAGCAAATTCAGTACTAGAAAAGAAATTTTGGAAGTGACGAGTGGGCTGTTGCCGGGGTTCTGTGTTTAAAAAGCACACCTCAAATAGTCATTGTTAACATGTATATTTAGACACATTTATAACAGAGACAGCTTCAACAGTGTTATCAGTGGGTGTGTGTGTGTGTGTGTGTAACCCTTCTGAAGCAGAAAAGTATTAGTAATGATAATAATAACTTTAACTAATGGCCAGAATAAGAAACAGAAGATTTAAATTCGACTACGGAGCCCAGGTGTAACCAACTGATGCACAAGAACGACACGACACTGTGGCTCTTTTTGTTAATGAGAACAATGCTCCCCTATTTTAATATGAAGCTGGGAGAATAATAAAACACATAAAATACATACAACAGCCTTACCCGGGTAGGTATAGAGAATAACAAACAAAATAAAGGTTTTCGCAGCTGCGTGTGGTTTTTCTTATTGTTCTGTTCACTTCACTATATGTGCACCCTTTAGGTGTCAGTCCAGCCACACGGTTGTGTGGGTGTGTGTGTATGTGTAAAAGTGAGCAAAAGGATTCAATTCACGGTGTACGTCTAAGATCCTCCAGGGTCCGGCTCGCCATCAACGTCTCTCTCTGGCTCCGTCCTCCAGACAGGCTCTATCCAAATCCAAGGGTTCCTCAAAAACCTGACCTACAATAAGTAGGATCAGAACATATTTCTTCAATTTCTCAGATCTTAAATTATGAATTATTGTACATAAATCACTTTAAATTGTCTCTATATTATGTAGAGGATAAGTGCTTTAACTAACTTGTATTGCAAAATAAGATCACAATTTCTCAGTAGCAAAAGGTGAATAATTCAAAGTATATTATGATACCAAATGATTATTTTTCGAACAGTACCATCACATATATATATATATGCTATTAACATAGCAATTAACATATTAATTATCACAAATAACCAAAATGTAAACTCTTGTAATGTTCACAGTAAGAAACCATAACTTAATGTGCTTAAAATAAACAAATATGTTCACAGTCACACACATGGCACACCATAACTCAAGTAAAAGCTAGACAAAATTGTTACATCAGAGCTTGGTGTGACTGGCAGTGCTGATAGCCCCGGAGCTAGCGCTCCGGTATTAGCATTGAGCTAGTACTTAGCTCACGGAGTTAGCCGTTTAGCTTGTAGAATTAGCGTTTTAGCACTTAGCATTAGCACAGCAGGACGATCTCTCACCGCTGCGATTCTCCACCCGAGCGAATCCTCCAACTGCACTCCTGCAGATCGTGGTCGTCCGGGGAGTTTATCCACTTTTATGTTTTCTCCGTCCTGACATTAAGACCGTGTCCAGAACATGCTTCCTCTTGCTCCTTCTAGAGGCTACGGCGAAATGTGAACCTGCGTCAGGTGGGATTACAGACCGCGTCTGCTCCTCCGACTGTATGACAGATCGGGACCACAACTCATCCCTTTCAAATTAAAGTTCCCCTAGTTTTTCTACAAGAATAACCACAAATAGTCTTTTCTTCATGAATTTGACAGTCTTTTAACTCACATATTCTCTCTCTCTTTTAGATATAAAATATACCTTTTTAATACACATGTTTTTTTTCTGGGTTACATGTGTTCTGTTACTGTGTGTGTGTGTGTGTGTGTTTTGTGGTGTGGGTGCGCCCCCCCCCCCCCCCCTCCTCAAGCAGGGTGAGCTGCAGGTCTCATTAATTAGACACAGGTGTTCATGCAGCATGTCTGTCTCACTGAAATGCACAGTATATGTCTGAATGATCCCCTGGAAAAGGGGCCAAAAAACCCTCAAGGTATGCCTGGAAACCAAAATCTGAAATGACCAGAAGAATGCTCATCGTGTGTATAATGTCTGTGCCAAGTTTCAGGCGAAAATTGTATAAACTTTGGCCTCGAGAGTCAGAGCAAGCACAGGTGCGCCCTGCTCCTTCCGGTAAATTCTCTGCTTCAAAAACCATGGGAGTGAATGAGGCTGTGGATGGGAGTAGTCGATCAATTAACGTGTAGGGACCCAAAACTATACGAGCGACAGCTACAACAGTGGTATCAGTGCGATTACCTCGAATTTTCCTACGTTTTATGTATACTTGGTGTCTGTAGTGGGGCATTTGAGCCCACGGTAGTGAAATACGTTTTATTTTTTCACAGATTTTTCTCCCTGCTCCTCACTCTAGCTGATGATGTCATCCACTCTAGCAAAAACATTCCGCCACATACACACCCATTATAAACCCAGAAATTTGACTAAAAACCTGCTCAACTTTGAGCCTTGATAGTTTAAAAACGGTAAAAGCTGTCGATGAGTGTAGTGAATCCATGAAGAGAAGGCAAGCATACCTCCGTTTTTAGTTTTTAAATGAAGTCTCTCGGTGAAAGTATGCCAGAGCAGTTCATTGTTGAAAATGTCTGTTGAAATTTATTTTTCTTCGGGCCTCCCCATTCATTCTTTATGGGAAATTATTCTCAGTTTTTCGCGAATAAATTCGCGAAAAACACGTGAATCTCTTAGAAAAGACATAGCACACGATTCCCGGCCGAGCCGGTCGTTTTGATACCCGTTTTGTGTGTGTGTGACAAAAACTCTGGGAGGAGAAGCGAGCCAAAAAAAGGGCGTAAGAATAATAATAATAATAAGAAGAATAAGCGCGGTGGATAACATATAGTGTGCACTTTCAGGCACACTCAATTATTACTGTTTTTTATTCAGGCGACCTCTGAGCCCTCTACGTCACCGGTTCCTCTCGGGGTCCTTGACGTGGCAGTGGTAAACAAAGATGGCGGAGGCGCTCGGAGCTCCGTAGATTCATTCAGTTTGTTTCTGTTTGTTCGTCAAACTCTGGGACTTTTCTCCGGAGTCAGCGGTCGGAACACTTCACATGCCCGCCTGCCTGCACTCTGCTCCGGCCTGGGTCTCGTGTGAAGCCGAACAATGAGCGGCTGGGCGGGTTTTTCTGACGAGGAGCTCCGGAAGCTGCAGCAGAGAGGTAGCTGCTCCTGTTAGCCACGTTAGCTTCAGAAAACAGGAAAGTTTAAAGTCAGAAGAAAAGTTAAAGTTGTTATTATTATTTTGACTTTTGACAACCACTCAAATGTCAGGCTCAGGTGTACGTGGGAAGGAAGCTGTGAACAAACCAGACAGGTGAAAACTGGCACTTCTTATTCAGTTCAAGGTTTCACACCCAGAACCAGAAACAGTTTATTAATCCCTGCAGGGAAAAAGTTTTTGTTACAGCAGCAAAACTTTAACACTATACACCTGTACGATATTTTAACACTGTATACACATGTATAAATAACAGTTAAATAAAACAAGTAACAGTGAACTATACAATATGTAAATCTAAAACCTTATAAAGAGTTTAGTGTTTTAGACAGTCTGTGGACGTCACGGAGACTACGTCCAGGTTTTAGACAGTCTGCGGGGACGTCACGGAGATTACGTCCAGGTTTTAGACAGTCTGCTGGGACGTCACAGAGACTACGTCCAGGTTTTAGACAGTCTGCTGGGACGTCACAGAGACTACGTCCAGGTTTTAGACAGTCTGCTGGGACGTCACGGAGACTACGTCCAGGTTTTAGACAGTCTGCTGGGACGTCAGAGACTACGTCCAGGTTTTAGACAGTCTGCGGGACGTCACGGAGACTACGTCCAGGTTTTAGACAGTCTGCGGGGACGTCACGGAGACTACGTCCAGGTTTTAGACAGTCTGCGGGGACGCGGAGACTACGTCCAGGTTTTAGACAGTTGCTGGACGTCACAGAGACTACGTCCAGGTTTTAGACAGTCTGGGGACGTCACGGAGACTACGTCCAGGTTTTAGACAGTCTGCGGGGACGTCACAGAGACTACGTCCAGGTTTTAGACAGTCTGGGGACGTCACAGAGACTACGTCCAGGTTTTAGACAGTCTGCGGGGACGTCACAGAGACTACGTCCAGGTTTTAGACAGTCTGCGGGGACGTCACAGAGACTACGTCCAGGTTTTAGACAGTCTGCGGGGACGTCACGGGACTACGTCCAGGTTTTAGACAGTCTGCGGGACGTCACGGAGACAACGTCCAGGTTTTAGACAGTTGCGGGGACGTCACGGAGACAACGTCCAGGTTTTAGACA
>CM014085.1:35821501-35839001 GCA_004119915.2 Collichthys lucidus
CTCCTTTAGTGTGGTCTTTAAGTTCACATCCTGTTTTCCTCCAAATGCAAACACCCTGCTTGAGGTTGAGGATCGTCGGGTGGTGAGGAAGAAAAACAGAGATGCTGCTGTCCTTTCCTGTGTGGGAGGAAGCGTCGCCTCAGACTGAACGAGGCGTTCACTGTCTGCTCCTCTGTGTCACTGCTCGTCTAATTGATGCATTCAGAGGAAAAACAGCAGCATTGTTTGGTTTCTGCGACTTTCTGTTCGTCTCAACTCGTCTGAAACGCTTTCAGGTAGGAGACTGTGGAGCGGAGCGCTGACCGAGGACGCGATCAGCAGATCTTTAACCACGAAGACGAAGGCTTCATCCATCTCCATCCTCTGATGAAGGCCATGTGATCAGAACCAAATAATAATGATAATAAACTTTATTTATGGCACCTTTGTGTTTAAATCTGGACTGAGGAACAACCAAGAGCGACACATCCGAGGGAATGAGAGGACATTAACTGATCTGTTAGATAACTTACAATGAGGTCGGATCAGTGATAAGTAATCTACACGTAATCATTAAAATCAGCTTTTTAAGCAGCAGCAGTCAGTTCATGAGAACATGATGCAGATGAAGCTTTAACACTATAACCGTCGATCAGTAACTAGATATTCATCTGTTTCTATTTTCTGATGTATGAAAACTTTCCTTGATTTGTGGCCACTAGGCGGCAGAAGACAAAGCTTTGACTTCTCATCACCTCATGAAGCTGCTGTGACAAACATGTAAGCAAGCAGACGCAGAACATCATCGATCCAGTTCTCCTGTTCTGGTCCAGACCAGAGCAGCTTGTTCCTGGGTTGTTTTCCTGCATGTGCCGTCCGACCTCCACAGCTCATCCAGAAAGTCGCAGCTCTGCTGGTCTTCAACCCAAGTTCTCCAACGCGACAACACCTCTGCACTCTGCACTGACTACCGGAGGACGTCGAGCTCATCGCAGACTCTGACCTCGGCTGTTCAGACCGTCTCACTGAACTCGAACAGTCTCTCTGGATCCAGCGTCAGCTCAGTGCTCGTCTGATGGAAACAAGAGCTGCTGCGAGCGACCTCTCACGTCACATTTCATTCACCGTTAACAAAAACACTGATCAGTGCAGCTTCAACAAAGTGTTTTTCTTCACGATACTCTTCAGCCTAACCAAAGCTAAACTGGAATATTATGGGAATCACTGATTTTTAAAGAACTGGCAGTAAACATTCAGAAACGTTGCCAATTGGATGAAAAGTGGAGTTTTACACACACACACACACACACACAAAGTGAAATTGAATAATAAACTGTTGGCATCAAACCGCAACTTATTATGAAGGCCGAACCCCCACCAGCAGAAACCAGCTCTGCCTCCCCGAGATCAAGAGACAGGAAATACCTGCCGCTGAAGGGCCGACTCGCTCAGGTCCCAGCAGATTTACTGCAGCAGCTAATGGCTCCAGCAGCGGGGCCTGTTTCCCTGCCCTCCTCCTCATGAATACATCACATCACTCACACACACACACACACACACACACACACACACACACACACACACACACACACACACACACACACACACACACACACACACACACACACACACACACACACACACACACACACACACACTCTGAACATCAAAACCACAAACCGAAAAAAACCAAGAAAGATTCTGCAGAATTAACTCATGAATAAAAGTGAATCTGATCGGCCCGTGCGAGTCGAAGTTCTGGACGAGCCCGCGTGTTTTTTTATGTCGGACCTCTTTGTAGGGGGGCCCCCGGTGTGCCAACACTGCGGTCTCTGCATTTATTCATACAGTGCTAATGGTCTGAACACTGCACAGCCAGTATCAAATGTGGAGTTGGGTTTGTGTGAGGAGCTCCTGTCTGCAGAGTTAAAGCTCTGAAGAAGAGGAGGATGAAGGAAAGAGGATGAGAGGGAAGAAGGAAGGATGAACACTATTCTTTCATGAAAGGAAATATTCAAACTGCTGCTCCGGTAAACATACCAAGCTGCTTTAAGATGCTCGGTCATTCTCGCGGCCTCGCCTGGCTCTCTGCTCTGACTCACGTAGGAAAAAAAGATTTAATCATGGGAGTAAATTGGCTCGGTGGAAAAATGATTCGTCGGGGCATAATGTGCATGTGCGAGCCATTTCGACTCATTACGCAGTGATCTGAAAGGTTATGGAATTGAAACCAGCAACGAGGAGGACGGAGCTTCCAAGGGCACCGAGAGCGCCGGGGCCCACGAGAGCGGCTCCACATGTTGTCAGACGAGACGCTACCACGGCAACGCTGAGAGGAGGAGGAGGAGGAGGGGGGAGGCATGGATTGTGGGTAAATCTAATTGGGTGGCTCGGCACTCAAACCTCACTCAGGGCAATGAAATGAGGTGTTTGTTGTACCAAATTACACTGAATTAATGTATACACTTACACTCATCACACACACACACACACACAGATGCCGTCGTCTGTGGTTTCCAGCTGTGTGTTATTCAAACCTGCATGTTGTTTGTTGTTGTATGCCACATGGCCAAAAGTATGTGGACACCGGAACATTCCACTGCGTCTTGTGTTCTGAGTTTTTCAGGCTGATTTTGGAACGGTCCCCCAAATTGAAGGACAAAATGTGAAGTTGTGCGTCTGAGGAATAAATCTGTTTTATAAGGTGACAACACGATGGGTCAGGTTCGGTTAGGGCGACACTGTGAAGGTCAGAGGAGCTGCGTCATCATGGGGACAATAATAACTGTGTGGTTTCGGTTTATGGAACCATCGTGGTCATGCGTCAAAGAAAAACAACTGACCTTTGTCGCACTATGAGAGTGTCACCTGACTACACATGTTGCTGAAACAGGTGACGTCTGTGACCCACACTGACCTGTGATCAGCTGACCCACACTGACCTGTGATCAGCTGACCCACTCTGACCTGTGATCAGGTGATCCACTCTGACCTGTGATCAGGTGACCCACACTGACCTGTGATCAGGTGACCCACTCTGACCTGTGATCAGGTGACCCACTCTGACCTGTGATCAGGTGATCCACTCTGACCTGTGATCAGGTGATCCACTCTGACCTGTGATCAGGTGACCCACTTTGACCTGTGATCAGGTGACCCACACTGACCTGTGATCAGGTGATCCACTCTGACCTGTGATCAGGTGACCCACTCTGACCTGTGATCAGGTGACCCACTCTGACCTGTGATCAGGTGACCCACTCTGACCTGTGATCAGGTGACCCACTCTGACCTGTGATCAGGTGATCCACTCTGACCTGTGATCAGGTGACCCACTCTGACCTGTGATCAGGTGACCCACTCTGACCTGTGATCAGGTGACCCACTCTGACCTGTGATCATGTGACCCACTCTGACCTGTGATCAGGTGAACGGTGTCTCTGTCATTCGTACGTCTGTTCTCACACTATGTAACTTTGGGCTCCGGGTCTGGAGAAGTACGTAACGCTTTACGGCACTAAGTCACACAGCAGCAACTATTTCACTGATTCTGGTGAAACTGGATCATATTTTATGGAGGAAATGTTTTCTGGTTTTCCCTCTGATGTCCTCCGGCTGCTCCGCCTCAACTCTCTGTGATTTACAGAGTTTATGATGGACAGTGAAGTAAACTGCTGACAGCTGTAGCTGCTGTTAGCTCATGTTAGCTCAGTTTGTTAGCTCATGTTAGCTCAGTCTGTTAGCTGCTGTTAGCTCATGTTAGCTCAGTTTGTTAGCTCATGTTAGCGCAGTCTGTTAGCTGCTGTTAGCTCATGTTAGCTCAGTTTGTTAGCTCATGTTAGCTCAGTCTGTTAGCTGCTGTTAGCTCAGTCTGTTAGCTGCTGTTAGCTCAGTCTGTTAGCTCATGTTAGCTGCTGTTAGCTCATGTTAGCTGCTGTTAGCTGCTATTAGCTCAGTCTGGTAGCTGCTGTTAGCTCATGTTAGCTCAGTCTGTTAGCTGCTGTTAGCTCATGTTAGCTCAGTCTGTTAGCTACTGTTAGCTCAGTCTGTTAGCTCAGTCTGTTAGCTACTGTTAGCTCAGTCTGTTAGCTGCTGTTAGCTCAGTCTGTTAGCTGCTGTTAGCTCATGTTAGCTCAGTTATCTGGGCTGCCCAGTCTAACCCCAGTGCATTATTTTTTCGAACCTTAACCACGATGTATCATTAAGAA
The DNA here is from genome assembly GCA_004119915.2 of Collichthys lucidus. NCBI lineage: Eukaryota > Metazoa > Chordata > Actinopteri > Sciaenidae > Collichthys > Collichthys lucidus. The sequence goes on from CM014085.1 coordinate 35,825,689, forward strand.
AAACCTTCAGGGGAACCAAGCAGCCAGAAAAAACAAACCAAGACCAAAAATACCAAAATTATACGGAGAGGAGTGAAAATTTCCCCCTAAAAATCTCCGTTTTTTCTTCAAATCAGCTGAAGAAGGAAAGAAAGAGTATACAGAAATATGGAAAGAAGAGTCAGAGGAAAACAAGAAGTATTTTTAACAGGGAGGGAAAGTAATGCGTCAAAACGGACGGATGACACGGAAGAAGAAGAAGAAGAAGAAGAAGAAGAAGAAGAAGAAGAAGAAGACGAAGACGAGGAGCGAAGGAAGGATGTTTGTCTGAAAGTGTCACTTCAGTTTCACGTCGAAAACACAAACAACAAAAGAATTGTTGTTGTGTACAAGTATTGTTTTTCTGTTGTGAAATATATCTGGAAGACAGACAGACACACACACACACACACACACACACACACACACACACACACACACACACACACACACACACACACACACACACACATTGCAGAAATGTTACACCAGCGTTTTACAGGCCTCTGCACATATAGCCAAGAACACACTGGCCCTGCAGTGCTCCCTCATAGTCATGGTGAATCACACACACACACACACACACACACACACACACACACACACACACACACACACACACACACACACACACACACGCCGGCTCCAGATGGGTTGAAATTCCTTCTTCTCGTTCTGTTGTTGTGAGCAATGCTTTCCGTCAAACGCTGCTCAGCAGGAAGGTCATTTTTGGGAAGAGGAATGATTCCTCCTCGTGGTGTTGCACCGGTTTATTTTCCACTTCCATGAACACAACTTTCTTAAGGTGGAGGTACAGGACCTCCTGTGACGCGTCATCGTTCGTCATCCTTTGCTTGGCTCGGAGATTAAACTCTTACAGTCAGCAGCACCTGATCATCATCGCTGGGTGAAATATTACATGTTCGGGGCCGTGCCTATAAAAAGCTGAGGAGAGCGAGTGTGGCAACAAAAAACAGAAGAAAAGAAACACAGAGCCTGGACGACATGCTGAGAGAGTTAAACTCTGAATGGGCAGCCAGAGGAAAAGCAGCCCGGCAATCATCAGTTTCTCTCAGTGACATGATTTACTCTGAGAACTGGAGATGAAGAGCGAGCACATTCCTCTGGTATGGATTCTCCAGGGAGTGGAGGTTAGGCTTACTCCTCTCTGTCTCGGTGAAACCATCCCGGCTCCAGGGACCCACTGAGGTTTCTCTGCACTGCAGAGTCCACAAAGACCGGGTCTGTTCGGGCTGTTTGAGCCGGTGGCTCCTGGGGGTGTTTACTATCTTCAAGCTTTAGTGTGACCATTGCACTTTTACTACAACAGTAAAGACTAAAGACTGAGACACTGTTAGCACCTTCTAGAGGCTGCAGCGTCTGTTACACCCGACACGAGGGGCTGATGAAGTTTGACCAGACCAGGTCCAGCTCCTGGCTTTGGCACCTCCTTGGTACAAAGTTGTAAAATGTTCCCGCTGTATATTCAGAGAACTTAAAGGTCCGATTTAAAGCCAATTTCTATCAAAGCCAAAGGCCTTGAAAATAATTCATGCTAAAAAAAATCTATTTTATTTGAGGTATTTAGAGTTTTGCTGCCATCCAAGTTTCTCCCTCACACCTGAAGATGTATTCAGTTGGTTGCAATCTGCAGCCTGACCACTAGATGGCACTAAATCCTACACTGCACCTTTTATGATACCTGTTTTGATGGGACTTCCCTGTGATGCAGCTGTGACACTGAACTACCAAACATCAACCTCCATGGCTGTGAAGTGAAGCCGACACAGGAAGTGCCACAACCTGCAGTTCCTCTAACGTCCACCTGAGGCTGGCTCCAGCAGTGAGTCAGTCTCCATAAGTCCCCATGTTTCACAGCAGAAATAAACATGTTTACAGCCTGGTACAAAAAACAGTTTTGGTCTCTGTAGCTAATTTCCCCGTTCATGACAACTGTACTGAGGGTGAATTTATATACAACTCACCTGTTCACATTATATTAAGGCTTAAAGTTATGCAGGGTTAAGAGCGTGGACGCTTTGATTGACAGGTGGGCGTGGTCACAGGTGTCTGGTTTCATTCATCTCCACCTCAGCTCCACCTCTTCGCCCGTTTTTGCATAAGCTTCACAGCGTCTCTTCAGAAACCTGTGGGGGACATCACAGAGACTACGTCCAGGTTTTAGACAGTCTGCGGGGACGTCACGAAGACTAAGACCTGGTTTTAGATAGTCTACGGGGACGTCACGGAGACTACGTCCAGGTTTTAGACAGTCTGTGGGGACGTCACGGAGACTACGTCCAGGTTTTAGACAGTCTGCGGGGACGTCACAGAGACTACGTCCAGGTTTTAGACAGTCTGCGGGGACGTCACGGAGACTACGTCCAGGTTTTAGACAGTCTGCGGGGACGTCACAGAGACTACGTCCAGGTTTTAGACAGTCTGCGGGGACGTCACTGAGACTACGTCCAGGTTTTAGACAGTCTGCGGGGACGTCACAGAGACTACGTCCAGGTTTTAGACAGTCTGCGGGGACGTCACAGAGACTACGTCCAGGTTTTAGACAGTCTGAGGGACGTCACGGAGACTACGTCCAGGTTTTAGACAGTCTGCGGGGAGATCATGGAGACTACGTCCAGGTTTTAGACAGTCTGCGGGGACGTCACGGAGACTACGTCCAGGTTTTAGACAGTCTGCGGCGATGTCACGGAGACTACGTCCAGGTTTTAGACAGTCTACGGGGACGTCACAGAGACTATGTCCAGGTTTTAGACAGTCTGTGGGGACGTCACGGAGACTACGTCCAGGTTTTAGACAGTCTGCGGGGACGTCACAGAGACTACGTCCAGGTTTTAGACAGTCTGTGGGGACAGAGACTATGTCCAGGTTTTAGACAGTCTGTGGAGACGTCACAGAGACTACGTCCAGGTTTTAGACAGTCTGTGGGGACGTCACGGAGACTACGTCCAAGTTTTAGACAGTCTGCGGGGACGTCACAGAGACTACATCCAGGTTTTAGACAGTCTGCGGGGACGTCACAGAGACTACGTCCAGGTTTTAGACAGTCTGCGGGGACGTCACAGAGACTACGTCCAGGTTTTAGACAGTCTGCGGGGACGTCACAGAGACTACGTCCAGGTTTTAGACAGTCTGCGTGGACGTCACGGAGACTACGTCCAGGTTTTAGACAGTCTGTGGGGACGTCACAGAGACTACGTCCAGGTCTGTGAGAACTTGTCGTCTTGGAAACCAACAGAAGTATTTATTATTTGTCGTGTAGTTGTCTCTCTGGCGTTACGTTGAACTTTTCGTGCCGTGTGTTGTCCACGTCTGGTTGGTCACTGAGCCCTGCACGCTCTCGGCCTTCTTCCTGTCTGGAACGGAGCCGGAGCTCTGCTCTGCTGACGTGACTGGACAAATTAGTGTTACTGCAGCTAATATATTCAAACTGCTGCCGAGCGGCTGCAGAAGACGTTGAGCAGTATTAGAAATGATAGCCTTGACTGTCAGCGACGCTAACCGCTCCTGAAAAGGTGACGGCACATTTGGCTGTTATTTGCTGGAGGGAGAGAAAAAAAAATACCTACAAGTTTTAACTTTGGGGGCATTTTGATCTTTAATTCATCCGGGATGTGGAAAATGTGTTTGGTATATTCTCATCTGAAAAGAGTCATTCTGACGAGAGGGCCGCGGCGTGCAGATCATCTCACGCCATCGAGCTTCCACACTTTGATGATCTTGTGCTTTCTCGGAGCCGGCCTGCTCATTGACAAACTATCCTTTCATAAAAAGTTTAGGGAGGAACAACACCGCACCACTCCCGTGGAGTGCTTACGCACGCACACGCTGAATATTTGAGGCGACTCCTGGACGTGCTTCATGCAGACAACATGTGACAGGCCTGAAATGAAGCCAGGGCAGATATGAAAGCAGGCACTGTCTGTCAAAACCAGGAAATAATCAACCCCACCATGCACCTCAGGGCCCAGCTGAAAGTCATTAGCCCAAAACAATGTGCTGCTTCTACTGTTAGCCTGAAAAAATAATAATTGTAATAATACTTAGGGGAATTACTCTAACGATTTGAGAGGATCTCAATTATCTTGTGTGTGTTTTGAGCCCACTCTGGAAGATTGCAGCGCGGTCACTGTCAGGGGTGTGGACGTCGGAATATTTCGGGAAAATTGCTCAGCATTTATGTCGCAGGCTTGATTGTAATGGCAAACGGTGATTGCCCATCTCTAATCCTATTAGCTTTTTGTTTGGGACACGGGATGAAAAACATTATAAGTGAAAAGAGCTTTCGCAAATCATCAAACTGCATCCACATGCCTTCAACAATGCGGCTTAACCTCATCAGCCGAACTGAAGCAAACGCACAGTGAGATGCACTGAAACCAACTGACGCTGCTCTGGAAAGTGGAATTTAATCGAGTGGAGCAATTTGAAATGTAAGCGCTACACAGAGAGCTGCACAGAAGTCATCAATATAAAAACGTCTATTAATGTGCAATGTTACAAGTCAAAGTATAAAACACATACATCAAAACTAAATGAATATTTACACCTGACCAACCTGACGAAGAGTCAGCAGTTACCTCCATGCTGAGCTGTGAGGTGACAGTGAGACCTCCACCTGCATTAACATGTGATCTGTATCTGGATACCTTAGAAAACTTAAGTCAGTGCAGATGTAAATGTACTCGGTGCTGCACATCTGGAGCTGGTTTAGTTAAAAGAAAAACATTCGACATTCTTCAGTTTGTCCCTGGAGGTCGATCGTGGTACTGCAAGTACGCAATGAAAAGATTCAAAGGTTGCAGGAAAAATCCCTGGCAGGTGATTGGATGAACCAGCTATCACCGCCATCGACCAATCAGATGAATGAACCATGCTGCATCTTCAGTTCTGATGCTGATGCTAGCAGCGTCTACGCTGACAAACACACAGTCTGAAACTACACTTGTAGCTGTTGAGTGAATGAACCACTGTGTTCAGACACAAGCTGGAAGCCTGGAAAGATTCAAGGAGAATCCCAGGACCTGGACGTCTTGTTCCTTGATAAACCTGTCTAGATTAGGTTGAGTCAGAGAATGGGGCGAGTTGAGCTCATATAAGATGATGTGTACACTGATTACATAATGGAGAGTATGAATGCAAAGGCCTGTGATGATAGTCGATGTATCCAGATACAGATCACGTGTAAATCAATAAAAATATGAAGCAAAACAAATCTAACATGATCCATCACTGCTGCTGATACGCTGTGCGCTCAGAGGACGGAGGGGACGGTAAATCTGAACCCACGTGTTATTCCCATGATCCTCGTGGTTCAGACAGGAACAAGCTTCTCCCAACACTGCAGAGACCTGAAGGTCTATCTCTGATGTCATCGAGAAACAAAACCCGGAGGTGGTCGGCCGACCGTAAATCTCGGTCTGTGCTTTGCAGACGTACAGAGTGCTTCTGTCCAAGTTTAATGTCTACCTAAAACCTTTATTTCATTTCTGTGCTGACCTGAAAATGAACTCCTGTCTCCATAAAAATCGCCCTGGGTGTGATCACAGCATCCACACCGCCGGCTCAGGATTTATCGCCTGATGACACACTGAAGATTTCCTGCTCTGCTGTTGTAGTTTTCAGGGACTTGATCACAAATCTGGACTTAAAAGTGGAATAACAGGTGAATTCAGCTTCAGGTTGATTTTCTGAATCTTTGCACGGCACTAATGTCACTTCTATTTCATAGCAATCATCCAGACAGGCATGATGACCTCAGGGAAGCCTTCCTGCCTCTCCACAGCCAGGATCTCCAGGCCGGCCTTGGCGATGATGACCCGCATTATGTCCAGGTGGCGGCTGATGCTGCTGTCGATGGGGTCCAGCTTGCAGCCCTGCCGGGCCATATTGTCCTTCATTACGATGACGCCGTTTGGACGCAGACTCTTCTTACAGCGAAACAGGAAGTTCATCAGGTCCTTGTCTGTGAGGTGGCCTGAAGAGAAAGATGGATCAAGAATGAGGAGAACAGCAAGGACCGATACCTGACCCTGACAAAGGCAGCAGCACCCGACATGAAAACAGGTTTCATGGCTTCATGCGTCTGTTGACAGATGCAGACCGGTGTGACATAGAAATATTATTTTAGCACGAGTCCACGTCTGATACAATCCCTGCAGTGTGTTCTGGCTGAACATCTCCTGGACCCGCTCGGATGCTGACCTGACCTGCAGCTGTAGCAGTTCTGCTCTACGGCTTTTGGTCAAGTCAACACACGTCATGTCCTGATACAATAATTATTTTCATACTTACACGCCACCCACTGCATCCAGATGACGTCGTACTTGTTTTTCGGAGGCGTGAACTCCTGCAGGTTGTAGCAGTAGTAGGTCTCAATGCGGTCAGCGCCTTCGCCGAGGTACTCCTCGTGCGCGTGGAGCAGGAAGTGCTCCATCATGTCCGCCATCTCTACCTTCTCAAAGACAGGAAGGAGGACGCCTTTGGTCACGCGGCCGATCCCGGAGCCACAGTCCAGGGCAAATTGTGTACCGGCCTTTCCAGGACCCTGTGCGTGAAGAAGAAGAAGGAGGATGAAGCTTTGTTTACGGGTTTACCTCGAGGATGAATCAATAAAACACCTCGACTGAAGATGGTTTGTAATAAAACTGGGGCAACCATAAAAAGAAGAGCTGGATTTATGTTTCACACAAAACAAAATGTCAGTCCCCTGCAGCATGTCATTACCATTTCTATAAGTCATAGAGGAGTCTATTCTTTATTCTCTGTGTTTCCAGATGTCTGGCCTCTGCACCTCAAAGCACCGACAGCACAAACAAGTAGACCTCAGTTCCTCAGGGCAGCCAAACTATGAACTTTACCACGAGGGAACAAAAAGTCACCTCACTTGAATCATGCTGGTTTTTCTTCCTTTTCATTTGGTATTCTGACCTCACTCCAACCCCTCCACATCAGGGGCCCCAGTGTGTGATTGTATGAAAGATGGGGCCCCGAGGAGCTCTGCGCCTGTTACAGGAGGCTTCCTGGTTTCTGTGAATTACTGCCATATTGCTCCGTGCGTATGTAGCTCAGTTTAATCAGGATGTATTCTAAATCTCTTCCTACCACTTGTTTTTAATGGGGATGTCAGGTTTAAACAGGAGCTGTTCACAGCCAGGAAAGAGATTTGTAAGACGGACAGGACGATCGGTTATTCAAGGTCAAAGGATTCCTGGACATTCGCTGCACAAAAAAAAAAAAAGGATTGAAGCAAACGTCCTCGACTCTGACTCAGAGAGCAGCCGAACGTAGAAAACTGCATGCATACTGAGTAATGCTGCAGGTACAGTCACCTGCACGATAATGCAGAGACACTTGTTGCAATAAAGTAACGGCGTCTCTCTCTTGTTGAACCGTGTGTGCAGCATTGTGTTGGTGAACGCTGCACGCTGTGCTGTTTAAATCAGGGTTGTTGTGTTTACATTAGCAGCCGAGCAAAAGTAGCCGCAGAGCCGTCTGCAGGTCCAATCTTAGACATTTATAATTAGAGCTGCTGTTAAACTGATCCTTGAAATAACCCGGCTCTCTGGGTCAAACCCATTCTCCTGAATTAGCACATGGACTCTCCAAGCGTCTAAAAAAACCCAGACTGAGATGCATGTCTGCACACACACGTTTAAAAATACAGAAAATAATGATATATCCCACAGAGACATGAGCATGTTCATGAAGCATGAAGCCTGGCTCCATCCAAAGGTAATCCACCTAAAGCTCACTCAGTAACACGTTGTGTGTCAGTTAAACTGCACAAAAACAACTGTTTGCCGTTTCACAGAGTGTGATGTTGGAGAATATCAACAATTTTTTTCAGGTCAATCGTGCACCAGCCTGAAATTTATGACACTAAAGATATTTCCCAGGAGAAGCATCTCCTCCTCCTCCTCACTGTAAACAGACGAGCACAGTACACAGTGATTAACAGCTTGGCTCACTTTGTTCTGTCGGGGTGTTTATGAGACTGGCATGGAGGCCGAGCTGCACTGCGGCTTCCTCCCACGTGAAACAAGATGAATTCTCTCTGTACAGTCAGGATGATGAATGCCTCGACTGAAATAGACTCTGACATGTATACTCATGATAGCACACAGTGTAAATCGATATACGAGCGTACAGTCGTGAGGACGCAGCAGCAGGCCGCTCTCAGATGTCACCGTATGTCTTTCACAGATCTGCCTGAGGCTCTGGTCCATCGCTGAAGCGTCGTAACTCACCACAAACCTCTGCAGAAACTGCTGCGATGCCTCCAGATCAACGTTGCCTATCTCCACAAAATCTCCCAGCATGCCCTCCTCCGAGGCGGAGACGTCCTCGTAGAACTTCTGGGCTCTGTAGTAGAACTGCTTCTCCCCCTTGATGTACTCGCAGGTGACCGGAAACAGCTTCACTGTGAGGACAGATTCAAAACAGAAATCAAATCAACTATTAACTAATAAGAAGTTTCATATTTGTGTCCATCAGTTCTCCAGTATCTGTCCAACACGGACACAGAGTCATGATTCAGGTTTTCAGGTGTTCTTCGTGTTTTTTTAGAGTTTGTCATTTCCTGGTAAACCATAAAAAGTTGCTGATATATTTTGGGAGGATTAAACGTGTCTGTCTTTATTTGTAGACGTCACTCACTGCGTGACAGTCGCAGCCTCCCTGTCCGAGCAGGAACATGCTGCATCAGTTTATTTATTAACGTGCTGAAGCATCGCCGGCAGAGATTAGGAAGCTCCCTCAGAGTTTGACTAACGAGGGAAACAGAGCTCAGGGCATTGAATGACCAGCGTGGTGGATTTAGCAGCATCTAGTGGTGAGGTTGCACATTGCAACCAACTGAATCACGCCTCACCTCACCTCACCTTGATCCCTGATGGAAAAACACAACAAGTCTCATTAAAACAGTTATGAATATTATTTTCTCTTCAGTACACTGCATTTCACCACATCTCTAGACACGCTGAAGTCTTCAGCACGATGAAGGCTGTTGGTTATTTCCAGCAGTAGCTGTGAGTGGACGGTGCCGCGCTCTGTATGGAGTGGAACACTGTCTGAATCTCAGCGGAGATGTAGAATCAGACTATAAATAAAGAGTCTGCTCAGCTGCTACATGATGTAAGATAACACGCTGCTTAATTCATCTGCAATGTCGTCTGCTTCCAAACCTTTTATTAATTAGTGAGATTAGACGCACCCTCCACAACCGTTCAGATGGTTTGAAAGAGGCCAGGTATGCGTTGTACTACATCTCCAGTATGATGTTTAACTTAACACCTGCCTTCTTCAACTATCCCGAGCTCTCGCTGCCGCAGATCTGCTGAGCTGAAATAAATCCTGCAGAATGAACGCGACATTTCCGAAGGCTTAGGTGACACGATCCTGCCGTGAGGGATCTCCAGTGGCAGAATTCATGACACCACAGTGAAACACTAAGAGAGGTGGGGGTGCTTCATTTCCAGCTGGACTCCGTCCTCCATGCTAGAAACATCAGGACGCCGGCGGAGAGCCAAGAAAAGGGGACTGAGCGATCTAGCACCTGGAAGTCACGTTAAAAACAAGGTGTTGAAACTGACGGCTCATGCCAAGCGTCCACCAGGACACGAAAGGTCACAGCATCGAGTGTGATTGGACAGACCAAAGCTGGAGCTCACATATGATGTGACAATTGAGGAAGTCTCTCAGTGAAAGGGTAAGTATAGAAACATGGAGGAGGAGGGTGGACGACAGCGGGACGACGGACTCGTGTGCCAAGGAACCGTCAGTGCGGTGCCGGGTTCTTCACAGCGGATCATTAGAAGATGTTTGACCTTCGATGTAACAGAAGAAGAAGACGTCTGATTAATCAGCTCCAATGATTCATGTTTATTTCTGATGTTTAACCTAAATTTAAATCCAGTGATGTTCAGACTGCGTGTGTGCGTTTGTTCAGGGGACGTTTCTTGAATTAAGACATAAAACAGACAGAGTGTGTCTCATTCTGTCCGTTTAAAGCTGTCACAGCTGTAAATAATCCGCAGCTCTCTGACTGTCATGTGTAGACCTGACTGACATGAGTTAGTGCTTTCATGGCTGACATGCCATGCCATTAATGTGCCTTGGATCAAGTTAGTGGAAAGAAAATCAGGCTTGTTTGAGCCAAAACGTCCAACAGGTCAGATCTCCTGTTTCTGCAGCTCGTGGTGCCGTGATGGACGAGCCTGCACCCCGCAGAGGATCAACCCACACCAAACCCAACACCTCAGCTACCCTGTTAAAGAGTCGGTGCTTTGACGGTGCATAGAAACATATAAATATTACATTAAATAATGAGTCACAGCCTGAAACACTGAACAGATGATCAGCATCCATCTCCTGTCTGTGTTCAGCTTCTAGCATAAACACCTCTAAAGATCACAAGTTCATATTTAAATTATATTTTAAATCTGGTGTAATCTTTTTCTCTGTCTACATGCAGCTCAGTTTATTCTTCAGGAAGTTGAACATTACAGTCGTCAGGTGTCTCTTCTTGGTTTTATTTCTGATCTTAAAGTTTAAAACTGAGACCTGAAGGTTTGAACCTGTGCACAGCAGGTCAGTGTCAGAAACATCTATTCAACCTGTGCACAGACACTTTGTAGTTTCAGAATCACATTTGAAAATATTAGTTTTTCACATAAACAGGTTTGTGCATGAAGATGAATGAATCAGTTTGTTTGATGAAGAATTAAAGATATTTAATATTTTTTAAGATATTTCTTCTCCACTAACAGAGTTAGAACATTTGGACGTGTAGATCTTTATTATTATTCAAAGAAGATGTGTTTTATTATAAATATTCGTGGGTAACAATGTCTATCAGTTATGTTTTCATGTATTGACCTGAGAGGACCAGATACAGTTTATGTGTTTTTATCTACGTACACGGCCTCGGATCATCGTCAGAGGTTCGAGTGAGTCGGTGAGAGATGAAACTGTTTTCTTGTTGTGTCAGTTTTATGATAATAATGATGTCTCCCCTTCATGATACAAACAACAACTGATGAATGAATAATCAGGCTGAAATAATTCAGAGTTTTTCCAGTTATTGAGAAATTGATCGTCGACATTTTCCCACTGACAGGTTCAGATTAAAAAGAGTATCTGTGAGGGAATGACGTAAAAACCTGACTGTAATATCTCCTCTGTGTTTATTTATATATTTGTGGTTATATATTTTTTTCTATAGGTTTTGTATGAAGTGTTATGAAGGATCAGGAGATTTAGTTTGGAGAATAAAATGCAGAATTAAGTTTTTTATTTGTTAAAACTGGGCTGGATTCTTCGAGGTTAATACACCGATATACTCCAAAACAAACGTGTTTCTATTTTTACATCGGATGCTTCGTTCAGGCTGATGTGAGCTCGTGTATGGAACACGTTAAGACTTTGCATAGTTGTAAATTCAATATGCATGCAGGCATTCACACGCAGCCCAAAATATAAGTCTGCTAACATTTGTCACCGTGAGCGGCTGCTCATATCGAAGGAAAGCTGCAGCAGCAGAACGTGCACGAGTCTAACTGAACTGAACACGCCATGTTTCAACTGGAAGAATTTTCTAATAGTTAGACCTTCACTGTCCTGTAACATATGAGCAGATATCTCCTAAACTCTGAGACACCATGTTGCAGGTCTGCAGTAGAACAGGCAGCGTGGGGGGACACACTCTGTACTGTTTTGGCTTCTGCAGTCATTTCTGTTGTGGGGGACCTCAAACCTCAGTCCCAGCTTTCACGCTCTAACGATGTTCTGCAGGGTAAAGTCGTTTGCACTGAACCAAACAAACCCACCGGCCTGCTCCTTCAGCTCTGCCCGATCTTTAATGGAGTCAGGGGTCAAGAAAAGTTTGTAAGTCTCGGCTGGTGTGAGGTCGGTTGGACCGCTGTGGCCCTTCTTCTTACCCATGGGGATCTTCTCCAGCAGGTACAGGTAGCTGGCAAAGAAGTCATTCCTCAGCGTGTGCTGCACGTGGAAGGACATGCTGTGGCGACACATGGTGTCGTCCGTCTCTTTCCAGCGATCCCTGAACGCCTGGTGAGCGGCCTTGTACGCGAAGCTGGCTTCTGCTTCTGGGGTGCTGCTCTCGTCTTCAGTTGTGTCCGTGTCCATGTTGGTTGTATGTAGCAGCAACCAGAGCTGTGCTGGTATCCTGAAGGTGTTTAAAGAGCAGCAGCAGAGTAACACCACCAGTGTGGTGACCGTTTGGGACACGGTTTCTCCAGCTGCTGCTATATCTGTCGAGCTGTTCGACACGTCTCAGTCAGTTCAAGTAATCATCAGGGATCTTTTTCACAGGGCGGCGCTCAGGACGACCCGCCAGATTTACAGATCACCTGCTCCGGCCTGGGATCAGTGAAGGAGGGGGGCTGGGGCCTGGAGGGAGACGCCTGCCGCCTCAGGGCAAACAGAGGCAACTGAACTTCACGCTGTGAATGCCAGCAGCGTACAGGGTCCATACGTCCTGCTGCCGCATGCTGTTGTCCTAAAATTAGCATCTTCTCATGTTTGCAGCTCAGGACACAGTTCAGATATTAATACCTCGTCCACTGCACACACGCACAAAAGAAAGGAAGGTAATAATACGTTTATGCAGAGCAGCAGAGCACCAAAGAGAAGCCACACAGGAAAACAATAACAGAACAATCAATAAAAATGATTTAAGAGATGAAAAGATACAAATAAAAGAAATAAACCACACTGTTTAAGAATTCACTGACTCAGCGAGCTTCATCTCCTCAGGCAGGTCGAGCTCGTTCCAGAGTCGAGGGGCTCTGACATCACCTTCAGTTTTTAGCTTTGAACCCAGAACAACCAGAGGTGACCCGCCCGAGATCTCAGGCCGCGAGCTGAGCTGGTCTGAGGTTGAGGGGCTATCACGAGGCACACGGAAGATTGGAAATGCAGGCTCGGAGGCAATGGTAGAAGTTCAAAAGGCAAAAGTTTACTAGACAATAACTCGATACAAGAGATGACCGGGCGAAAGTTCATCGTCAAAAAACAGGATCAAGGTCAAAAACTGGAAAACCCTGAAACGCTGAACAAGACAAGACCAACTGGTGACAGACAAAGAGACAGAGACGAAACACACCAGGAGAGGCGGAGACCTCAAAGACAGGACAGGTGAGACATGAGGAGAAAACATGATTTAACAACAAGACATGACGGGGACCTTAAACGTGATCCACCTTAAAATCAACGGTAGCTCATGGAGGAAGCTAAAGTTGGTGAAATGTGAAGAT
>CM014085.1:35844001-35874001 GCA_004119915.2 Collichthys lucidus
TGGCGAGCATCAACAACATCGACGAGTACGTGGAGCTGCTGTACGAGGACGTGCAGGAGAAGATCCGAGGAGCCACGCTCATCTACCAGCTGGCTCGTAACCCGGACAACCTGGAGGAGCTCATCCAGAACGGTACGACCACGTGTTCACCTGTGCACGTGTTCACCTGTGCACGTGTTCACCTGTGCACGTGTTCACCTGTGCACGTGTTCACCTGTGCACGTGTTCACCTGTGCACGTGTTCACCTGTGCACACACCTGATGTGTCCGTTCATTCGCCTGCTGGAGCTCAGACCGAGAGATCTGTTCTGCTACAGACACAACAAGTTATTTATGTATTCCAGTATCACAAGTCATAATGTCAGAATTAGGTTTTTAAACTATATTAGATCCTAAAAACTGTTTGGAAACCCTCCCTGTGCCCGCAGAGGAAGAGCAGGAGATGTGGCTGAAAGCTCTACAAAGGTCAAAGATGAACCTCAGTTTATTTAGAAAGTTTTTCTTTTGTCTCGTGGATCCAGAGCTTAAAGTTTAAACGTGTAAACCTCTGGAGCAGTTCATCTTTGTTTGGACCGATCTGAATCAGCTTGAGAAGAATCTGCTGGCGTCGGCCCGCCCGTCCGCTCGGCTTCAGTTCAGCTCCCTTCCGTGACAACCGGGCTGTTTCTTCCACAACAGCGCGGAGCCGTCATCCTCTGCAGCCGTGCTGAGATGGCACCGCTTCATTTGTTTCTGTCAGAACGCTTCGTCAGCTCGCTCCGTCTGCCGCGCCGCATCATCCGGCCCGATGTTGATAAGAGCCGAGTTTCCATGTGAACCGAGAGGCCTGGGGTCGGCCTGGAAAGAGGAGACGAAGCCTGGGACGTACGTCTTCACGCTGAAAAGCACCCATGGCTCAAAACCCCCAGGAGCCTCCGTCCATGCATTCCCCCACACTTGTTTAAACGAACCTCCAGCTGCACCGCCCGCCGCTGCGTCCGGCTCTGATTGAATTCCACACGCAGACGCTTCGCTCTGCCGCTTCCTCATTCCTGTCTGACCTTTGTGTGTTTGTGTTTCATGTCTGCGGGCAGAGACGGCCCTCGGAGCTCTGGCCAGAGTTTTGAGGGAGGACTGGAAACAGAGCGTGGACCTGGCAACAACCATCACCTACGTCTTCTTCTGCTTCTCCAGGTAAAACAGCAGAGCCTCCGTTTGTTTGATGGCAGCTTTAATCCAGTTCAGAGCGACGACCTTGCACGAGTACAGGATGTAAATCATTGGACAGGACTTGACAGGACCCCTGTAATATAACTCATAAATATAAATATATAAATAATAAATATAAATAATATAATTTGGCGTCCTGCCTGATCACAGACGTTCTCTCCCTCAGTCTGACAGTTTGATCTGAGGTTGCTGAGCCTGGTGTGTCGAGCTGGACTCAGGATGACTTGTCACCAGGTATCCATGTAGCTCAGGTCGTTCTTTGAAACGGGCGTTTAACGCTGCGGACATAACTTGCTTCTCATCCCTGCACGTCTTGCTCACGCCGTGAGAACTGTATTCACATGAACAAACATATTTCAAACACACATAGAAGCTACGTTAGCATGTGAAATGAAAATGAGGTGCATATAAACAAAGAAATACAAACTTGCTGTGAAAAGAGGTTAAAGTCCTTTTAGAGTCACTTCTTCTCTTCTTTTAACTTCATACCTTATAATTATAACATTATAACAAATGAACGGAGATAACAGAGCCTGATGACATAACCTCCATGCGTAATGTGTCGCATATAGTCTCCACAAATCTCACCGTGGCGATAACTCACCTGGGAAACATCAGTTCCAGCCATGAAATACTCACTGATCACATAACCCATGACCTCTTAACACCTTAAATTTTAATTTGCATCAGATTATTTATTTATTTATTTACCTTAAAATTATTGTTTAACTTGAATTATTTATGCATAATGAAGTAAAACTTTATACGTCACTCACAAGCCAAGAACAAATCATCCCCTGCTTTGTCGTCTGTTTTCCTCTGAGTGAAACATAACTCACTGAACGAACATCACGCTGTGTGGAAGAAGACTGAGACCGTAAACTGTCGGCTCATTTCTCCATAAGACTCTATACAATCAGACCTCTCACTGCTGCAACCAATGGAGTCGCCCCCTGCTGGCCATCGGAGAGAATGCAGGCGTCTGTCAAACATCACTCGTAGAAATGATCAGGCTGACGTTGTCGTGGCAACAGACTGTGTGTCTGACTGTGTCTGACTGTGTCTGACTGTGTCTGACTGTGTGTCTGACTGTGTGTCTGACTGTGTGTCTGACTGTGTGTCTGACTGTGTCTGACTGTGTCTGACTGTGTGTCTGACTGTGTCTGACTGTGTGTCTGACTGTGTGTCTGACTGTGTCTGACTGTGTGTCTGACTGTGTGTCTGACTGTGTGTCTGACTGTGTGTCTGACTGTGTGTCTGACTGTGTCTGACTGTGTGTCTGACTGTGTGTCTGACTGTGTCTGACTGTGTCTGACTGTGTGTCTGACTCTGTGTCTGACTGTTGTCTGACTGTGTCTGACTGTGTCTGACTGTGTCTGACTGTGTCTGACTGTGTGTCTGACTGTGTGTCTGACTGTGTGTCTGACTGTGTCTGACTGTGTCTGACTGTGTCTGACTGTGTCTGACTGTGTGTCTGACTGTGTGTCTGACTGTGTGTCTGACTGTGTCTGACTGTGTCTGACTGTGTCTGACTGTGTCTGACTGTGTGTCTGACTGTGTGTCTGACTGTGTGTCTGACTGTGTCTGACTGTGTGTCTGACTGTGTGTCTGACTGTGTCTGACTGTGTGTCTGACTGTGTCTGACTGTGTCTGACTGTGTCTGACTGTGTCTGACTGTGTCTGACTGTGTGTCTGACTGTGTCTGACTGTGTGTCTGACTGTGTCTGACTGTGTGTCTGACTGTGTCTGACTGTGTCTGACTGTGTCTGACTGTGTCTGACTGTGTCTGACTGTGTGTCTGACTGTGTCTGACTGTGTCTGACTGTGTCTGACTGTGTGTCTGACTGTGTCTGACTGTGTGTCTGACTGTGTCTGACTGTGTGTCTGACTGTGTCTGACTGTGTCTGACTGTGTGTCTGACTGTGTCTGACTGTGTCTGACTGTGTCTGACTGTGTCTGACTGTGTGTCTGACTGTGTCTGACTGTGTGTCTGACTGTGTGTCTGACTGTGTGTCTGACTGTGTGTCTGACTGTGTCTGACTGTGTCTGACTGTGTGTCTGACTGTGTCTGACTGTGTCTGACTGTGTGTCTGACTGTGTCTGACTGTGTGTCTGACTGTGTGTCTGACTGTGTGTCTGACTGTGTGTCTGACTGTGTGTCTGACTGTGTCTGACTGTGTGTCTGACTGTGTCTGACTGTGTCTGACTGTGTGTCTGACTGCGTGTCTGACTGTGTGTCTGACTGTGTCTGACTGTGTGTCTGACTGTGAGTACAGGCCGTGTGTCTGACTGTGTCTGACTGTGTGTCTGACTGTGAGTGCAGGCCGTGTGTCTGACTGTGTGTCTGACTGTGTGTCTGACTGTGTGTCTGACTGTGAGTACAGGCCGTGTGTCTGACTGTGTCTGACTGTGTGTCTGACTGTGTCTGCAGGCCGTGTGTCTGACTGTGTCTGACTGTGTGTCTGACTGTGTGTCTGACTGTGTCTGACTGTGTCTGACTGTGTTGACTGTGTCTGACTGTGTCTGACTGTGTGTCTGACTGTGTGTCTGACTGTGTCTGACTGTGTGTCTGACTGTGTGTCTGACTGTGTGTCTGACTGTGTCTGACTGTGTGTCTGACTGTGTCTGACTGTGTGTCTGACTGTGTGTCTGACTGTGTGTCTGACTGTGTGTCTGACTGTGTCTGACTGTGTGTCTGACTGTGTCTGACTGTGTGTCTGACTGTGTCTGACTGTGTCTGAGCGTCGCGGCCTCTCCTCGGCTCTCTCCTCTCTCTTACAGTAGTCATCCACCGCTGGCAGCGTACCTCGTACTGAAGTTTCACTCTCCAACTGGGGGTTAGGAAACACTAAAATTAGCCCTCGCTAGAATAATACATAAACGTCTGTCAGAGCTGATTTAGGCTGCGAGAGGACGCGTACGTCTGAAAACTGATCGTCACTCTTGGCCCGCGTCCATCTCCGCGTTCTGCTGTTTGGATTGTGAAACGGTTCAAGTTGGACTGATTATAAGTCGGACCGGGACGACTGTTTGACTGAACATGTTTTGACTTTGACAGTTTACTCTGTAAACCTCTTCAGGGGTGACGGATCGGGTCATTTTAATGACAGCTCCCAGCTGGAATCCCATATCCTAAATAAAGTTTAGAAAAATCCACTTTTGGATAAATGGAGGTCTTTTTCTCTCCCTCCGCTTCATTTTCTCCTCCAGTTTCTCGCAGTTCCACAGCCTGGTCACACATTTCAAGATCGGGGCCCTGTGCATGAACATCATCGAGCACGAGCTGAAGAGGTACGACCTGTGGCAGGACGAGCTCCAGAAGAAGAAGAAGGCTTATATCCTTTAAGGAGTCGCGGTCTCTGAGTGTTTGTGTGTGTTCGGCTTCAGAGCATTTCACGTTTCCTTGACTGATTGCACATGAAGAATTCTCTGAGAACCAGAATCTGAAGAAAGAACATGAGAAGTCTTTCAGAAAGTACCAGAGCCTCCTGACCAAGCAGGAGATGCTGCTCAGAGGTAAACTCCCCTCACCTGCAGCGTCCACCAGGTGTGGCTGCAGCTCGGTCATCACGCTCAGCCTGGTCTCTGCACTGTCCCAACACTCACCATCACTTCATCGATTTAGAGGAAACACTCTGCATGCTGCCTCTTTGTCTCTACATACTAAATTACAAACTAATTAAATTAATCAAACCAGACACACAAACATTTAAAACATTTTCCTGTCCGTGCGTTTGGCATCAAGAATGTGTTGCATGTATTTCTGCAGACAGTAAAATGATTTCAGGAAGCATCCTGAAAAAACAGTATCTGATGACAAAGTGTGAAATCTTATAACAAACTTTCAAATGAAGTTAAGCACAAAATATCAAACAGGAGATTTTTAATTCATTCATCAGTTATTGGAGAAAGTATTAAAATAAGAGTTTGATGCAGCCTCAGCAGGAACGAGACACAGTGAATGATCAGTGATCAGAGTGAACACGTCTGTCCGTCTGTCTGTCTGTGTCCGGCCTGCAGTGGCTCTGTGTCTGCTGCTGAACCTGGCTGAGGACACCCGCACCGAGCTGAAGATGAGGAACAAGAACATCGTCCACATGCTGGTGAAGATCCTGGACCGCGAGGACGAGGAGCTGCTGCTGCTGGTGGTGGTCTTCCTCAAGAAGCTGTCCATCTTCCTGGAGAACAAGAACGACATGGTGAGAGACTCGCTGATGTTTACATGAATCCTCATGTTCCTCTGACTCAGCGTCATAACAAACAAAACAGATTTATGAAACATGAAGAGAAAAATAGTCCTGTAAAACTGGAATCAACATTTTGGCTTTAACTCATTAATTAATGAATGTTCGTTGTTTAAACTTCACGGCGTCTGCACGTTGTTTCAGTGAGAATCACTCACTTGTAATTAGCGCCTCTAATTAACGTGTCCGTTAACATCGTTGTTTGGTGACATTTAACAATGGTTCTTTATTTCTTCTTTAAACACTCCCCGGCTTATTTTGACAAACCGCACCGATCAAATTTCAATTAAATAAATAGTTTACAAGGTCCACGTTCGGCCACGTGTCCCACAGCGCTCGCCGCTCCACCACCACCTCACCCAGCCCCACCTGGTTCCAATCTCTCTCAGTTTGTGGGTCTTTATCAAAGCCAGACCCTGTTAGGAACTGGTTTTATCTCCCTGTTTCCCCCTCACTGTATCTTTGATAGAGATTAAAGAGGCCTTCAGGGGGTCTGGACCCACTCGAGCATGTGTCCAGCAGGAGAACAGCGGATCAGCTTACACATGGGAAACCTCGAGTTTAAGGACACGGGGGTTTAATTGATTGAGAGACCGATCAGGCCGTGTCATCGGGTTTTATTGACTCTGCAAACATCGGATCAGTCTGATGCGTCTCTGTGCAGCCGCTGTCACTAATGCAGAGGCAGCGTCAGCCGTAATTGACGCAGGCTGCAGTTGATTATGCAGCTCGAGGTCTGTGATGGTGCGACTGGAGCTGGTTTCACACACAGTAGCAGCCAGTGCGTTTTTAACTGGGAGCAGGTTGCGTCACCGTGATGTCTGGCTGTGGGGAGACCACAGGAGAGGGGAGCGTGTTAACAAGCAGCGCCGGACCGGCCGGGCCCGCCGCGTGACGCCGGCGGTCACCGTGACAACGCGTGGGTCGGGTCTGAACACTCAGCAGTGTGTGTGTGTGTGTGTCTCTGAGCTGTGCTCGGTGTCATCAGCTCAACACCTCCACCTGCCTGTAGGTCACGTGAACCTTCTCCACGCTGGACACCAACAGTCTGACACAGTTTACTGTATTTAAAAATCTGCTGCAGGTAAAACTGCAAATATTCATTTAATACACATTTCTGCTCGTGTATTTTTTAAAGCTGATTGTAATAAAAATTCATGTAGTGAAAAAAGTATTAATATTCTTCACTTGAAGAAATATTAATTAAAAAAACTACAAGTACTCGAGTAAAATAAAAAAATCTACTTGAAGTATCATCATGGTGTATAATGTGTCACCAGGTAATCACAGATAACCAGATTAAAATACTTATTACAGAGTAAATGCATCGTTAATAATAATCAGATAATATATTTATACCACTGTATTAATGATGTAATTAGTATTTTAATGTTGCAGCTACTTTAACCTGTAGATAAAATAATTTATTCAAACTTTTAAAATAAATCAAACAAACCAAAAATATTCTGACAAAATTCATAAAAATAAAAAAAGGTTCAACGGTTGGAAACTTTCTGTGCTGTAAATAACCTGACGCTGATTATTATGATCAGTCCTCAGTCCTGACATCACTTCCTGTCTGACCCATGAAACCTTGTTTTGATTTTTAATCCGAAACGTTTCCAGCGAAAAATCATCGTTCATCACTCAGCAGAGTGTCGGAGTCACGCTGCCGGACAGAAATATTAAATAAGCAGCAACGTTACATTGTTTATGAAAAATGAAACGTTCAGACAAAGTGTGTGTGTGTGTGTGTGTGTGTGTGTGTGTGTGTGTGTGTGTGTGTGTGTGTGTGTGTGTGTGTGTGTGTGTGTGTGTGTGTGTGTGTTGTGTGTGTGTGTGTGTGTGTGTGTGTGTGTGTGTGTGAGTGATGTTTGCTTCTCGCTGCAGGCCGAGGCCTTCGCCGTGGAGAAGCTGGCTCGCCTCCTTCCCTGCGAGCAGGAGGAGCTGCTCAGCACCTCCCTGCGCCTCCTGCTCAACCTCTCCTTCGACACGTCGCTGCGCAGCCAGATGGTGCAGGCGGGACTCGTTCCCAAACTCTGCTCGCTGCTCGGTAATCAGCCTGATGTTTGTGCGTGTGTGTTTACGTGTATCTGCATCATTGTTTCGTGTCTCACACACTCGTCTGTTATCACCGCGGCGACGGTGCAGGTGCAGCGTGAACGCGGCGCCGTCGGAGCAGTGACCTCCTGAAAGCTCGGGAGCGTGCGATCTGCGCGTCGTCTCCTCCGCAGGGCGTGTGACACAGTCAGAAGCATCTCTGAGGCCGTTTGAAGCCTCTCCAGGGGAGGCTCGGGTAACGGCGCATAATTAATATAATATATTTGTTAGAATAACATGCCAGAGCCTCTGCACAAATGTTGTTTTTGTAGGAGCAGGCCGGAGAGGTGGAGAGGTCTTCAGAGATTTAGGCTGGGCTGTTTTTTTGGGGAAGTGGCGGGTGGGGGTCGCTCCTTCAGGAAGCGAGGCGCGCACATAATATAAGTTAACACTGAAATATTACGGCTGCTCACAGCTCTGACACGGCTGAGTTTGACTGTGTTTGTGTGTTTGTAAGTCGCTCTGTACGAGCCGAGGCGTCATTAATCATCCGCCTTCACTGCCGACCGTCCTCTGCTCAACTGACACGCTCTGCACGACCCCGCTTATCTCTGCAGAGAGAGAGGGTGGAGGAGGGTGGAGGAGGGAGGCAGGTCTGTCAGCCCTCCACTCTCTCCATCCAGACCCGGTCCAAGGTCCTGACCCCGGGTGATAAGATGAAAGTGCAGAGGGAGGCTTCACATGTCACCTCCCACTGGATCCATCCCACCACCGCCTGAACCCAACAGGAAGGAGAAGATTCCTCCGTCAGCTTCACTTTTAATTTTTTACTGAAACTTTTTGTCGGTTAGTGGATCGGCAGAAATCTCTGAAGGTCTGTGTGTGTCCACGTCCATGAAAGCACGTCTGACACAAACAGAACCACGGCCACGTTATTTATTTAAATTATTTAACTTTTATTTAATCCCGTTGTCCTGGACGAGACAGTACAGGATCCAAACACACACACAGTGTTAAAACACAGAGCAGTCTAAAAAAGAAACAAAGGTCCGGTTCAGTTTAAGCAGCAGCACCAACACGATTCAACTCCAGGTCTGAACAATGGATTTAAACTCAGATCTGTGTTTTACAACATTGTGTAAACGCTTCGATTAAGTTTCATCAGATTCATCCTGCGATACATAAAAATAAACTTAATAAAAGTTAGTTACTCGATTAGTCGACAGACAAAAAAAAAACATTTTTATCTTCATTAAATTCTCGAGTCGTTTCCAATGTGAGGATTTTATTCAGTTGTGCATTAATTAAAGAATCGCCAGATGAATTCATAATGACTTGATCAGCTGTCGTTACGTTACATAAGCAGATGAGCAGTGTTGCGTGGAGGCGTGGACGTGTTCTGCTGTCTCCTTCAAACCGAGCCCGGCCTGTTTATTTATCCACAGAACACAATAAGAGCGGGGCGGCGCTGTCCGCAGACCGAGCCCAGACGCCGTCTTAATGTGTCACTTTACGAAGCTTCGGGGTTTTAAATCAGGCTGGGGTGTAATTGGAGTTTAGCTCTCCCACTAACTGCCCATGAACAGTCCAGTTAATTCCTCACAGCTCCCCTCACCTTCTTTCCCACTCCCGCTCCAACCCGCCAGAGTTTTGAACATTTAATGGGAGCTCGCTCCTCGCCCATAAAGGATCCTCCATGTTCCTACCAGCAGAGTGTGTGTGTGTGTGTGTGTGTGTGTGTGTGTGTGTGTGTGTGTGTGTGGTTGTTTGCACGTGTATTTTAAGGTATCGGCTGAGGTAAAGCATCACTAATGAGAAGCACATGTTCTGGCCAATGGCGGCTGTGCTGGAAGGCCGGGCCAGCGTAGCTTTAACTTATTAAAGGCAGTAAAATTGATGCTTCCTCCTGTTTTCCCAATTAAAGCTGGAAGCCGTCTCTCCCTCCTGTGATTCCAGAGGTTCACTGAGCACATCTGGATCCAATCCTGTGCGATAAGGCTCCCTGTACGGCCAGTGACCGAACACGGCTGGGACCAGTTTTAACTGGACCCGGTCGGGGCTTTGGAGGCTGGTGGGCATTACAGGAGGTCTGTCGGTGGTTCTGGTCCAGTGAGGAGCCTCTCTCTTAACACTTCTCTTAATGAAAAGTTCCCGGGTCAAACTCTGGTCTGAACTCTATTATTTCTCTGCGGCTGACTCCTCCTCCTCCTCCTCCTCCTCCTCCTCCTCCTCCTCCTCCTCCTCCTCCTCCTGCAGGCCTCCAGCCTCCCTCTCAGCTCGGAGGTCAGAGGTCAAACTCATAAAGGTGCCGGGCTCTCTGACAGTCTAACACTCAATCCATTCTGCCGTTATCTGGCTCACGCTGCTGCTGAGGCTCGATAAGCTCTGATGGAGAATGTGGAGACACGTTAAAGGGTCAGTTCACAAAAAATGACAAAAACAGACATCGTCCCCTCGATGCAGGTCGATTTAGAAAATGTTCTTCTCACCTTCCAATGAGACGTGAGTCCGCCACGTTTCTACAGAAGCCCAGAACAGACAAACTTTGCCGTGTTTTGCAAACTTTCACGGCCGCTGTAAGTTCTGCTGCACACTCGGAAGAGCAGGGTGAGGCGAGGGGTGTTCAGTTAGTTACAGTCTGATGCCTCATTGATTCGTTGACCGTCTGCGACGTGAAAGGTGTCGCTCATCGTGACGAAATCACACACACACACACACACACACTTCATCTTCAGGTCTGGCCACGTGAAGCATGATGAATACTCATGATGGCTCCCTGTACTTAATTTGCATAAATATGACTCACTCTCAGCTTTATGCAAATGAGGTCACACCGGGCTGACGAGACACCGGGTCAAACCGTCACACGGGGCGGTGCTGATCCAACCTGAATCTGTTTCAAACTGATTTTAGTTTCTGTTGGAACTTTTTAAGTTTAAGAAAAAAAATCTGAATGCAGCTTCATTTTTTTTTCCTGAATGTGTCTTTCCACAAACAGTGGAGCTGTTCCTCTGGAGAATCCACAGACTGACTGTCCACAGTTTGCATTGGACCCAAGAAACAGTCCCTGTGTAAACTCCTCACCGGCCTGTGGGTCTGTGCATTCTCCCAACCGGTGACTGAGTCACTGTTTCTGCACGGACACGTTTTTCTTTAATGACGAGGCTGAAATTATTCTGTGTCTCTTATTGTGAAGGATTCTCTCGCTGAGTTTTTTTTAGAGGACAAACAGGAAGTGATGCGTTTGTTGTGCTGTGTTTGTGTCGCAGCAGGACGGTGTGAGTCCAAATAAACAACAGTGTGTTCATGGTGATGAAAGATCAGCAGCATGACTCACTGAGTGTGGCTGCACGCTGATGGAGTCTGCTGACTCACTGTGTGTGTGTGTGTGTGTGTGTGTGTGTGTGTGTGTGTGTGTGTGTGTGTGTGTGCTCGCTGTTAAAAAGGCCATTCAGCCCATTAATATTTTCAGAAAACACACACAGCTCTCCTAGATGTGGTCATTGGCATCCTGCGGAGCGTTGCGGCACAACCGGTCATTCATGCATTGACTTCCCTCCTTCTCCTCTTGTTTATGTTGCAGCTGACGAGGGCCAGAGACAGCTCAGCATGTGCATTCTGTACCACATCAGCATGGACGACAGATTCAAGTCCGTGTTTGCCGACACAGGCTGCATACCGCAGGTAAGGCTGGCTAATGTACGCCGCCAGCAGACCAAGACAGGCACATTAGCATCGGCAGCTAACGGCACCCGGGGAATTAATGCATGAGAAGCAGAGAGGGAGGGAGGGAGGGAGGGAGGGAGGGAGGGAGGGAGGGACGCACATCTGGAGCCAGAAACCACCAGAGGACTGCTGCTCAGTCTTTGCGCTCGCTGCAGTGACAACTTGTTTTTCCTCCTCTGCTTATTCCACCGAGTCCTGAAAAGATCCCAGCAGCATTTCATCCTCTGCTGTGTGTGTGTGTGTGTGTGTGTGTGTGTGTGTGTGTGTGTGTGTGTGTGTGTGTGTGTGCGTGCGTGTGCGTGTGTGCGTGTGTGTGTGTGTGTGTGTGTGCGTGCGTGCGTGCGTGTGTGTGTGTGTGTGTGCATCAGCACAGAAACAGAAGTGTTTGTCCTGAAGCTGACGCTCTCTCTCCTCCTCCCTCAGGCTGATTTCTTTCAGCTTCGGATCATAACATTTTTGTTGAGTTACGCTCCCTCCTGATTGGGCTGACCGGGTCACTCGCTCCTCTCATCATCGGCGATTAGCTAAATGTGCGTTTGTGTTTGTTTGTTGAGATTGGGTGTAAATGCCGGCCAGATGTGGAGCCGAGAGAGTCGGCTGTTTGCTCAGAAGGTCACGTCAGCAGCAGATCTGAACCCCGGAGGTCCCTGGTGGTAGAAAGGATGCTGGCTCGCAGCATGACCAGGATGTGACCTCCGACCTCGCCTCGAGGCCTGCTCACTCTCCACCTTCATCCCTCCAACCATTCATCCACGTCCACGCGAAGCCGCCAGAAGAGTTCCAGAGTGGATGAATATCAGAAACAGACTTAATTAAGACGACTAATTAACTTCTCTTTATTAACATGAGAAGCCGTTCTACACACATGAAACATGTTTTAAAGAGACGGACTCAGATGTTATTCAGTCAGACAACATTATGTAAATGATCCTACAGAGATCTTCAGACGCGGCTCCACCAGACACACAAACATTTTCTATCGTAACACTTTGTTCATTTGTTAGTTTACAGCGTTACATGTGAAAACATGTAAAGAGTGAGAGGGCGGATCGTTTCTATAATGTGTGATTATGTAACAGCGCGAGCAGCTTTTACTGTTACGGCCTGTTTCACTTCTCGCTCAGCCGATTCAAACAAGTTGTCACAAAGAAATCTGAAGCTCAGAGTCTGGATGATGGACAGTTGGACTGTTACCGTGGTAACAGGTGTCATCTACCTTTTATTTAGTTTGTACTGATTCAGACACACAGGTGAGCCGGTAGCATCCATCAGGTCCAACATGTCCTCCACCCGTTGGTTTGCTCCACCTCGTGTAGTTCTCAGAGCTGTTTTATCGCTTTCCCAGGCCGGGCGCTGACCTGCCCCTGCTTTCCCCTTCTCCAGCTTTTAATGGGGTCACCGTTTGGTGCTGGATGTGGGGACGTCAGGAGGAACAGAGGTGGAGGTGGAGGTGGAGGTGGAGGTGGAGGTGGGGGTGGCTGTGCTGGTCAGGACTGCAGCGTGGCGCTGTGGCCCTGCCTGGGCCCCCGGTGGCTGTCTGTGGTAAATAAGCAGAGGCAGGTGCCAGAGAGTCTAGACGGAGCTGATTTGGGGTCCGGGGCCTCTGGTATGTGATACCTAACCCAGGCCCGGCCCGGCCTTTCTCTGCCGCTCTCTGATTCCTGACTCCTCACAGGGACGCCCTGCACCTCTGCACCCCCCTCGCCTCACCCCACCCTCCCCCTCAGCTCAAAGCTTTTCCTGTTTAATGTTAAATCAGTGCAGGAGAGACGGACAGACCGAGGGAGGGAGGGAGGGAGGGAGGGAGGTGGAGGAAGAGGAGGAGGAGGAGGAGGAAGAGGTGGAAATGACGCTCACCTTCCTTTTAACTCCAACACTCTCTAACTCTACACTTTTTATCATTTTCTGATTTCTTCTCCTCCCTCCTCACCCTCCCTCCTCACCCTCCCCCCTCCTCCTCACCCTCCCTCCCCCCTCCCCCTCCTCCTCCCTCCTCCTCACCCTCCCCCCTCCTCCCTCCTCCTCCCTCCTCCCTCCCTCCCTCCCCCCCCCCCCCCTTTAGAGATGCTCTTTGAAGATGACAAATTACAACCAGACTCACGAGCGCAGACGTTGTTCTTCTGTTAAAAAAGTTTGTCTGAGTTCATCTGCAGAAGATTTCCAGCTCGTTACATAAGCGCCGTGGTTTACAGACAAACACGCGACGGCGTGCGTGATGAACTCGGCGTTAACTGACACTGTGATTGACAGCTGATGGAGATGGTGTTTGACTGCGGGGAGGAGAAGCTGGAGGTGGAGCTCATCTCGCTCTGCATCAACCTGGCCGCTAACAAGAGCAACGCTCAGATCATCTGTGAAGGTCTGAACCCGTTTCTTCTTCATCATCGTCGTCACACCGTGTTTAAGTCGTTCATTCACTCGTCCTCTTCCTCCTCCTCCTCGTGTCCTTCCTCCCTGTTGTCTAGGTAACGGCCTGAAGAAGCTGATGAAGCGTGCCGTGAAGCTGAAGGATGTTCTGGTGATGAAGATGATCCGAAACCTTTCTCAGCACAACGGACCCACCAAGAGCCTCTTCAAGGTCAGGACGGGTTTGAGCTCTCGTCCGGTCTTTACTCTGCGTCACATGGAGCCGGAACACTGAGGCCGGAGTCAAAGTCCTGCATGAAGTCCGTGATGGTTTCAGGTCCGTCTCTGTGTTTAAGTTCATTGATCAGGACGTTTGTGTGTCTGCCGGCAGAAACACGTCGGTGACCTGGCAGCTCAGATCAGCGACGAGGCGGCCGAGGAGTTCGTCATCGAGTGTCTCGGCACGCTGGCCAACCTGACCATCCCAAACCTGGACTGGGCTCTGGTCCTCGAGGAGTACAAGCTGGTGCCCTACCTGAAAGAGAGACTCAAACCAGGTGTGTGTGTGTGTGTGTGTGTGTGTGTGTGTGTGTGTGTGTGTGTGTTTGTGTGTTTCCGTACGTGCTCCTGGAGGCATCACACTATCAGTGAAGTGTCAGTGCTCGGGATGATCTGAGGACAGAGGAGCCTCATCAGGGTCTCTGCCTTATCTTGACCTCCATGACCTCTGACCTCAGCTGGTTATCAGACTCTGCACACAAAATATGACAAAACCTAAAACTTTGTAACAAAACAAACCCTCAGCTGAACCTTTACAGAACCTGGTCCCTCAAACTAAAGAGCCGATGAGTCATTCATTGATCTTGAAACGAGCCTCTGGGGATCCGTTAGAACCGAACCGTCGTCTTCAGACTCGAGTGGAAAAGAACGGTTTCATATTTTTCAGACGCAGCAGAGCGAAGGCCGAGCTGTAGGACCCACAGATGTTTCGTCACAGTAACCTGGATGCTGTCTCTGGCCCGGCGCTCGGTTCGGTTCTGCTCGTGTTCAGAGGCCAAAAGTTTTACAGGATCAGTGAGGGTCTCTGCCAGTCATCTCACACTCCACTTGTACTTTTCCCTGATGTCAGGTTCTGCTGAGGATGACCTCATCCTGGAGGTGGTGATCATGATTGGCACCGTGTCCGTGGATGACTCTTGTGCGGCCATGCTGGCCAACTCCGGCATCATTCCTGCTCTCATTGAGCTGCTCAACGGTAAGAACCGAATCCAGTACCACAGATTCATGAAGAAAGAGACTTGAGTCAGTCTCCATAAGTCCCCATGTCCAAATGTCCAACTTCATGTTTACAGCCTGGTCTGTTTGGCCAGTTAAGGTGGTTTATTTAAGGTTAAGGCTCGATAAGCTGGATTTGAACATGGGGACTTATGGAGACTGACTCACGTCTGGAGCCAGCCTCAGGTGGACGTTAGAGGAACTGCAGGTTGTGTTTCACTTCCCAGCCACAGAGGTTTCCACGGTGTTTGTAGTTTGACTGTTGGTGAAGAGTTCAGTGTTCCTCAGTGTGTGACCGACAGCTGTTAGTTTGAATCCAGTAAAACATAAAGGTTTTGGACGCCGTCCACTGTAAAAATAAATGATGTTATTTCCCCCTCAGCCCAGCAGGAGGACGACGAGTTCGTGTGTCAGATCGTCTACGTCTTCTACCAGATGGTCTTTCACGAAGCTACCAGAGACGTCATCGTCAAGGACACTCGTATCCTTTCGCTCGTCTCTCCCGTCCTGTTTCATGAAATCCATTTTTAGAGCCGTGAGACGTCGACGCGAGACGAAACGCTTCGCTCCAGAATGACTATTTTCAGTGTTTGTCCCTCTGGTACCACCCATCCTCATCTCCATGGGAACCTCTTTAACCCCTCGATTTAGCATGTTTTACCCCTCCGGGTATTCTGAGCCGCCTGTAATTGTGCAGAGCTGTGGTCGGTGGCGGCTTGTGTCAAATTACAAACGTGCTGTGTGTGTCCTGATTGAAGAACATCAGGGGAATGTCTGATTTAAACTCCGCTGTGTGAGCGAGAGGAGACGTGTTCACAGGAAGTGGAGTTTCCTTCAGTCGCACGGCACCTGTCGTTCCCATAGCAACGCCGATCGACCGGCCGAGCATCGACGAACTGTTTTTCTTTTCCTTGAGTCGTGATCCCAGAAGCTCCCGCGTACCTCATCGACCTGATGCACGACACCAACGCCGAGATCCGCAAAGTCTGCGACAACACGCTGGACATCATCGCTGTGAGTATCCGGGCGAGCGTCTCTACAGCTGCTGCACAGCTGCAGGGACGAAGTTTAAACGAATGTCCAAAGAAAGAACGAAAATAGTTTGCAATGAGAAATACTTTGGAAGAACACTCGAACTCGTTTTCTGCACAGACAGAAGCTGAGTTAAGCGCCTGCTTGGCTCCGGTTCTCCCTCTGTATGCAGGAATAAGGTTTTGTTTTGTTTTATGACCTTTCTTCAAGATTTAAAGGCTGGATTTTGTGTCCTAGTATTCTGCTGGGCTGACATGACGGCGTATGAATAATATCAGCTTCAATAATCATCTCGAAGGTTTTAAAATGAGAGTTTGTCGCTTCAGTGCTGAATCTCAGAGCAGGTAATAAAGCCGAGCGTCTGTCTGACTGACTGTCGCTCAGACGAGCCGTCAGTGATTAAAAGACACGAAGCTCGTTCTCTCAGAAGTTTTGACGTCAGCAGCTGATTTTCCTTCAGCTTCACCTTCCCCTGATCATCAGCGGTTGAACCGAGCGATGGAGTCCTGAGCGGCCTCCTGAGTGACGGTGTGGTCAGCTCGCAGTCAGCATGTGATCGCTGCCAGGCCTCAGATCAGCGTAATTAGCTGTAGATTATAGCCGGGCAGTGCGGCGGGGCAGAGGAAGTGTTTCATTGAAATTATCAGTGAGACCTATTAAGATGTGAACCACATGAAAGGCAGCCGGCGGCTCTGGAGTGTGTCAGCGGCTGGACAGCAGAGGTGAGAGAGAAAGCAGACACACACACACACACACACACACACACACACACACAATCATTACTGCTTGGCAGCACACGCCATAGCTGCAGTCCTGAAACGCTCGGTCTTTGATCACGGCGGCTGCGCGTGTACAAACACACGTGGCCTCACCAGGATCTTTGTAGATCCTCCAAGTGGGACAGACGCCGAGCTCACGGAGATATTCTTAGCCGGCCATATTTCCAGAGGAATAAGTCGACAAGCTCCCAGATCTGCCGTGCACTTCCTCACCCCCGCCGTGATGAGCTCATCTAATAACTCATTAGTCATGTTAATTGCTGCTGAGTCATGCATGTGTGTCGCTGTCACTGCAGCGTCCAGGCGACGCTCAACAGGCCCCGTTTGAGTCCGGGGCCTCGGGTGGCTGTCAGTGCCCGCGGAGGGGCTCTGCCTCTGGATGATGAATCTTTATCGCTCCCCCTTCAGCCCCCGCAGAGAAAAGAAAACACAACTCTGCCGAGCCAGGACACACACTCGCACGCACACGTACCTGCACACACACACTTCCTCTCTGCTCGCCCCTTCAGTGCGGAGATGGATCGTCATGGCGATCAGCAGAGAGCAGTGTAGATAACTTCAGCTCACAGAGCCACAGACGGTGGACTCTCATGACATTGCTGATCCTGACACTGTTCCTCTAGCGCCACCAGCAGGTCAAGGTGCTCAGAGGCTCAGTCCTACCTGCAGCAGCCCGGGTTCGAATCCCAAAGGTGTTGTTGTCACTGTTCAGCTGCTGCTGAACAATAAAGGTTCAAAAAGCCAAATGGATTCATGTTGGATGGATCGTCCTTTTTTAGGACCAGATTTAATTTGTATGTATTGCATGAGTCCATGTCCCGACCCTCTCTTCCCTCCACGTCCTGCAGGAGTACGACGAGGAGTGGGGGAAGAAGATCCAGACGGAGAAGTTCCGCTGGTACAACGGTCAGTGGCTGGAGATGGTGGAGAACCGTCAGATGGACGAAGCAGGAGATCACTTCATGTACGGGGAGGACGGAGAGTCCTTCATCAGGAACGGAGACATCCAGGAGGGACCCGACCTGTTCTACAGCGCCGGTACTGAAACCAAGTGTGTGTGTGTGTGTGTGTGTGTGTGTGTGTGTGTGCGTGCGTGCGTGCGTGTGTGTGTGTGTGTGATGAGAAGACTTTGACCTGTTTGTTTTTATCAGATGGGATCATCTCCGCGGACGGTGCCATCAGTCCTGACTTCTACACCGACTTCCAGAACTTTGAGCTGGGACAGACCGGATACCTGAGCAGGTATGGAGCTCACCTCACCTGTAAATCCTCTGCTGACCACATCAGTAACCACGGCAACATGTATGCATGTCTGAAGTCTGTTCCTCTCTATGGAACACGCAGCGCTCAGTAAAGTGCTGCTGGACCTGCTGGTGCTGGACCGTCAGTGAGTTACCGGCCCGTCCACGCCAGTTTAGAAAAGTTCACCTGAGGTCGTAGAGACGAGTTCTTCCTTCACAGACTGTGTTAACCCAATGACAGACGAGCTGCCTGCTGGTCCTCTGGACCTTTGGTTCCCAACACGAGGGTCCTGACCTCCACCCGGGCTCACCAGAGCTTCACAGGAGGGTCACAAAGCTAATTAATAATTAAATTCATTTAAAGTTCACCGTTTTTACATAGGCAGAAAATATTTGAAATGACAAAATCCAAAGAAAATGACAAACCTCTGTCTGAGGTCAAACACAGTCACGTCCTCGTGAATGTTCTGGAGCAGGGCGGACTCGTGGACCTCCAGGTCTGTGTGGTACGGGAGCTCAAAGTCTCTGCAGAGCGTGCAAAGATGCTCCGAAGGCTAAACGTCCCAGTCAGTCAAAGACTGAGGTCCAGAAGCTGTTTAATGTCGGGCAGAACCAGAACAGATCGACAGAGCGTCACATGACACTGATGATGACATCTCAGCATCTGATTCACCAAACTCTGAAGAACGTGAAGTCTGTCTGATTGTTAGAAATGAATCAAAATAAATATTCCAGACAGAGAACACATTACACACACACACACACACACGCACACACACACACACACACACACACACACACACACACACACACACACACAGTGTGTCAGCTGGCAGGTTGTCGTTGTCCGTGTCACAGAGGAAACACTAAACTGGGAGTGTTTACCTTCAGCTCTGTCTCAGCTGGTCCGCTGACCCGGCCGCGCTCTCATGTTGTTATTCTGCATCACCATTCGCTGATCTGCGTTACTGAGCCGGGCCGGGCCGGGCCAGGCCGGGCCTGAGTCAACAAGCCTCGCCAATCCCAGAAGGCATCGCTCCACCCTCCACAGCAATACTCCAGCTTTGAGAACAAACACTCTGCGGCCGTCTGTCTGTCTCCACGCTCTTGTTTCTCTCTCCATCAGCCGCTGACATTCCACAGAAACACCAAGCTGAAGCCTGGGAATTAAAAATCAGTCCCGTTATCGCTGAGGCCGAATCCCTTTTTAGTCCCAATGTGAAGCAGCAGCTAATCCGATACGCCGGCGGGATGATGAATCGTCGGGGAAATGGAGAGTTTATTGAGAGTCATTTGTCTTATTTATTATGAAACTCCTCGTTGCGTGCGATAAAGCTCGCGCCGGGTTCCCCCTCCCCCACTCGCCGGCAGGAATGTTTGCTTTGGCTGCCGTTGAGAGGCGGACTGCGACCGGCTGAATCCACGACACAGTCGCTCCAAAGATCTGTGCGCCCTTCACTCATTTCTTTATTGTGCGTCTCTCAGCTTTGTAACCGAGACGTTTCAAACATATGCAGAGCGTCGGGGGAGTCGGCGTCTCAGAGACTGTTTTAATTTGGCTGCTGCACTCGGAGAGATCCAGGTTAACATAATAATCAAAAGCAGCTCCAGCGCTTGTTTTAAACTACGTGTGAAACATGGTGTGAATGGGCCTTTCTAATCACGTCACACTGTACAGTCACTGTTCGGGCCTCTGCAGGGTTCTGATGGATCCGTTCTTATCTGGTCTGCACAGAGGTGGAGCAGCTGCAGCTCCACGGCCCGAGCTGCTCCACCTCTGACTGCTGCTCCATGGTGACACGAGGTTCATAAACTCAGTCCATGTGTCGACAGAAATGTTACAGATACGTTTGAGGTTATTCAGTCGAATATCAGCACCTCGAGCTGTGTCTCTGCCTTTTTGGGTCATTGAATTTGAGGGAATTGGGCCTGGAAAGTGCTTGAAAAGTCATTGAATTCGATTTTTTAAGAAGGTGTGTGAATTAATTTTTGTTTGTAAAAGGTCAGAATTACGGAAACCGTAAGCTCATACGTTCATACTCGTTATTCAGAGTTATTTACGTCATTATGTTTAAAATAAATCAACCTGAGATCTGCAGAATATTAAATCATTGCAACAGCAGCATCGTCCTGC
The DNA here is from genome assembly GCA_004119915.2 of Collichthys lucidus. Lineage (NCBI taxonomy): Eukaryota > Metazoa > Chordata > Actinopteri > Sciaenidae > Collichthys > Collichthys lucidus. The sequence goes on from CM014085.1 coordinate 35,864,028, forward strand.
TCGTCGCTGCGCTCAATGATTTAAGAGACTCGACTGTCGCTTTGTTTTTCTCATTATAATCTGAAGACCTCGAGAAAACAAATGAACTCTGACATAGATTGTCTGAAGGTTTGAGCGCTCAGGGCTTCCGTACAGTTTCAGTTTATTACGTCCAGATTTTTAATTAGTTTGTTTTTATGCTGATTAAATGAACTCTGACGGCGTGTGACGGAGGTTTGAACTCTTCAAACTGAACATGTGGAGGTGTGTGAGCGCTGCTGCTCGGGCTGAATGTTCCTCATGTGAGGACAGGAGCGTTTCAGTCAGGTGGAGCGCGGCGTCCAATAGAAAGAGGCGTGACGGACAGACGGAGGACTGTGAATCAATGAGCGCTTTGAGATCCGTCAGTGTGAGTGAGGGAGGGAGAATAAAGGAGGAGAAGCAGGGCCCGGCACAAAGGTGAGGGGGGTGGTTCTGGGTCTGTACCGGGCCGGCTGGCGTGTTGGTTACCTGTAACCTGAGCTGTGACAGCGGGGTGAGATCAAAGCGGGGCCCGGCCGGGTCCAGACAGAGGGGGCGAGGGGTCAGACCCAGGGAGGAAGAAGGCCTGATTCCTTTTCCTGTTCACTACGAGGAATGTCCTCTGCGAGATGGGACGCGTCCCCGCGCTCGGCCCAGGGGACGCAGCGTTCGTGGGAACACCGGACCTCTTGTCTCAGTGACCCGACCGTCCTCAGTGTGACGGCGTGTCACGACACATGAAGGGAACGAGGTGGCAGACGCTTCACCTCATGTTTCACAATGAGACGACTCACAGCCTCTGACATTCAGAGCGAGGAAAGTTTCCATCTCTGTCCGAATGTTACCATCGCTGTCTGAAAGTTTCCATCTCTGTCTGAAAGTTTCCATCTCTGTCTGAATGTTTCCATCTCTGTCTGAATGTTTCCATCTCTGTCTGAAAGTTTCCATCTCTGTCTGAAAGTTTCCATCTCTGTCTGAAAGTTTCCATCTCTGTCTCTGCCTGAATGTTTCCATCTCTGTCTGAATATTTCCATCTCTGTCTGAATGTTTCCATCTCTGTCTGAAAGTTTCCATCTCTGTCTGAATGTTTCCATCTCTGTCTGAAAGTTTCCATCTCTGTCTGAATGTTTCCATCTCTGTCTGAAAGTTTCCATCTCTCTCTGAATGTTTCCATCTCTGTCTCTGCCTGAATGTTTCCATCTCTGTCTGAATATTTCCATCTCTGTCTGAATGTTTCCATCTCTGAATGTTTCCATCTCTGTCTGAAAGTTTCCATCTCTGAATGTTTCTATCTCTGTCTGAAAGTTTCCATCTCTGTCTGAATGTTTCCATCTCTGTCTGAAAGTTTCCATCTCTGTCTGAAAGTTTCCATCTCTGTCTGAAAGTTTCCATCTCTGTCTGAATGTTTTCATCTCTGTCTCTGTCTGAATGTTTCCATCTCTGTCTGAATGTTTCCATCTCTGTCTAAATGTTTCCATCTGTCTGAATGTTTCCATCTCTGTCTGAAAGTTTCCATCTCTGAATGTTTTCATCTCTGTCTGAAAGTTTCCATCTCTGTCTGAAAGTTTCTATCTCTGTCTGAATGTTTCCATCTCTGTCTAAATGTTTCCATCTCTGTCTGAATGTTTCCATCTCTGTCTGAAAGTTTCCATCTCTGAATGTTTCCATCTCTGTCTGAAAGTTTCCATCTCTGTCTGAAAGTTTCTATCTCTGTCTGAATGTTTCCATCTGTCTGAATGAGAGAGACAAACAGAACCATCAGAACCATCAGAGAGACAAACAGAACCATCAGAGAGACAAACAGAACCAACAGAACCATCAGAGAAACAAACAGAACCATCAGAGAGACAAACAGAACCATCAGAGAGACAAACAGAACCATCAGAACCATCAGAGAGACAAACAGAACCATCAGAGAAACAAACAGAACCATCAGAACCATCAGAGAGACAAACAGAACCATCAGAACCATCAGAGAGACAAACAGAACCATCAGATTTATGTTCTCAGTGTTTCTGCTGCTGCGTCACAGTCAGAGTCTCGTGTGATTCATATTTTTTAAACGTCACATTTTGGACCTCTTGACTTTTATCTTTACTTTATTTCACCTCATTAACAGAATTATCTCCTGGTTCTGACCCGTTTGTGTTCATGATGATAAAAAGTCCATTATTATTATTATTGCTGCTTATTAAATTAACAGCTGCTCTGAATGTTCAGTCTAAATCTGACAACACTCAAACTTTATGTCATAACAAATGAAAACAGCATCAGTGTCAGCAGGTGAGCGGTTCATGTCAGGGACTGAGCAGGTCCAGGCTCGGGTGTAGCTGCTCCGTCAGCCACAGAAACATGCAGGCGGGTGGAGGCACGGATGGTGTGACTCAGAGCTGCAGTGTTCCTCCTTCAGCCCGGCTCCGAAATCCCCCCTGACAGGCGTAGCGTGTGGAGAGGAAAAAGACATATTTCTGCCCGGGGAGGGGGGAGAGGAGGAGGTGGAGGAGGGCAAAGGCAAAACAGAGAGGAGGAGGAGGTGGAGGTGGAAGAGGAGGTGGAGGTGGAAGAGGAGGAGGAGGTGGTAAATACGCTGCAAGCTGTGTAACTGATCGCTGGAAGTGATTTGGCTAAAAACAACACGTCATTATGGCGCTCGCAGGGGCAAAGCAAACAGCTCGTATTTTAGAGGCCAGGGGCGGAGGCGGGCGGAGGCGGGCAGAGGCGGGCGGAGGCGGGCCGGGCCGGGCTCCCTCAAAGAAAAGACGTGTGAGAAGTGGTGTCATCCATCAGAGCCCAGTTTATCCATCAGGCCCGGCCCGGCCCGTCACTCTGACCCCACCATCAGGCACAAACTCCCAGCAGCTGGTCAGAAGATGGAGCGTGAAATCGGCCCCCACCCTCTGCATCCACATCGCCATGGAAACTGATTTACACGCTGTGATACAGGCCTTCATCCACCCTCCACTCCAGCTTTGGCCGGCGGCCTCCACCCTCGTCACGCCGTCGTGTTTTGACATGTCTCCATGAGCCGCCTGTAACTCACACACCTGCATCCACCCACACCAACACCGCATCCACCCACACCAACACCGCATCCACCCACACCAACACTGCATCCACCCACACCAACACCTGCATCCACCCACACCAACACTGCATCCACCCACACCAACACCGCATCCACCCACACCAACACCGCATCCACCCACACCAACACCGCATCCACCCACACCAACACCTGCATCCACCCACACCAACACCTGCATCCACCCACACCAACACCGCATCCACCCACACCAACACCGCATCCATCCACACCAACACTGCATCCACACCAACACCGCATCCACCCACACCAACACCGCTTTCCACCCACACCAACTCTGCATCCACCCACACCAACACCGCTTTCCACCCACACCAACACTGCATCCACCCACACCAACACCGCATCCACCCACACCAACACCTGCATCCACCCACACCAACACCGCATCCACACCAACACCCCATCCACCCACACCAACTCTGCATCCACCCACACCAACACCGCTTTCCACCCACACCAACTCTGCATCCACCCACACCAACACCGCATCCACCCACACCAACACCTGCATCCACCCACACCAACACCGCATCCACACCAACACCCCATCCACCCACACCAACACTGCATCCACACCAACACCGCATCCACCCACACCAACACCGCATCCACCCACACCAACACTGCATCCACCCACACCAACTCTGCATCCATCCACACCAACACCGCATCCACCCACACCAACACTGCATCCACCCACACCAACACTGCATCCACACCAACACTGCATCCACCCACACCAACTCTGCATCCATCCACACCAACACCGCATCCACCCACACCAACACTGCATCCACCCACACCAACACTGCATCCACACCAACACCGCATCCACCCACACCAACACCGCACCCACCCACACCAACACTGCATCCACACCAACACTCCATCCACCCACACCAACACCGCACCCACCCACACCAACACTGCATCCACACCAACACTGCATCCACCCACACCAACACTGCATCCACACCAACACTGCATCCACCCACACCAACACTGCATCCACACCAACACTGCATCCACCCACACCAACACTGCATCCACACCAACACTGCATCCACCCACACCAACACTGCATCCACACCAACACTGCATCCACCCACACCAACACTGCATCCACCCACACCAACACTGCATCCACACCAACACTGCATCCACACCAACACTGCATCCACCCACACCAACACTGCATCCACACCAACACTGCATCCACCCACACCAACTCTGCATCCATCCACACCAACACCGCATCCACCCACACCAACACTGCATCCACCCACACCAACACTGCATCCACCCACACCAACACTGCATCCACACCAACACCGCATCCACCCACACCAACACCGCACCCACCCACACCAACACTGCATCCACACCAACACTCCATCCACCCACACCAACACCGCACCCACCCACACCAACACTCCATCCACCCACACCAACACCGCATCCACCCACACCAACACCGCACCCACCCACACCAACACCGCATCCACCCACACCAACACCGCATCCACACACACCAACACTGCATCCACCCACACCAACACCCCATCCACACCAACACTGCATCCACCCACACCAACACCGCACCCACCCACACCAACACCGCATCCACCCACACCAACACCGCATCCACCCACACCAACACTGCATCCACCCACACCAACACCGCACCCACCCACACCAACACCGCATCCACCCACACCAACACCGCACCCACCCACACCAACACTGCATCCACCCACACCAACACCGCACCCACCCACACCAACACCGCATCCACCCACACCAACACCGCATCCACCCACACCAACACTGCATCCACCCACACCAACACCCCACCCACACCAACACTGCATCCACCCACACCAACACCGCATCCACCCACACCAACACTGCATCCACACCAACACCGCATCCACCCACACCAACACCGCATCCACCCACACCAACACCGCATCCACCCACACCAACACTGCATCCACCCACCCACACACAACACCCCACCCACACCAACACTGCATCCACCCACACCAACACCGCACCCACCCACACCAACACTGCATCCACACCAACACCGCATCCACCCACACCACACCGCATCCACCCACACCAACACTGCATCCACACCAACACCGCACCCACCCACACCAACACCGCACCCACCCACACCAACACTCCATCCACCCACACCAACACTCCATCCACCCACACCAACACCGCATCCACCCACACCAACACCGCACCCACCCACACCAACACTGCACCCGCACCCACACCAACACCAACACCGCACCCACCCACACCAACACTGCACCCGCACCCACCCACACCAACACCGCATCCACCCACACCAACACCGCATCCACCCACACCAACACCGCATCCACCCACACCAACACCACACCAACACCGCACCCACCCACACCAACACCACACCAACACCGCATCCACCCACACCAACACCGCATCCACCCACACCAACACCGATCAACCCACACCAACACTGCACCCACACCAACTCTGCATCCACCCACACCAACACCGCATCCACCCACACCAACTCTGCATCCACCCACAACAACACTGCATCCACACCAACACTGCATCCACACCAACACTGCATCCACCTTTATGAGCGTGCTGAGCTTTCTGCAGCAGGGTGGGGGTTTCCCCGAAACATGCCTGGTGTCAGAGCTCCACCTGGTGGAGCTGAGCCTGAACGTTCTCCACTGCTCTTGTCTCTCTTGTCTGCTTGTTTTGGAGCAGACAGAGCTCTGTAGCGCCTCCCAGAGGGGAGGAGTTTAAACAGTTTCTGATCAGGTGTGATGTCTGCACAGAGTTACCTGCCCCTGTCCGGACTGTGTCCGCAGCTCCGCTCTGGTTCCAGGTGTTGAACCTGCTGCCGGTCAGACAGGAGTCCAGCAGTGAGTCTGAGTGTTTGAGTCTCCGTCACCTCTCTGAGGTCTCACACTTTGTTACACATTCAGATCCCACAGAAACTCTGAATGTGACTGTAAACTGTTGACGAACATGCAGCAGCTCAGACGTCTCATGACGCTCTGATGATTTACCTCGCTCCCTGCTCCACACACACTCCTGGTTACCTCTTGATTGGCCTGACACACCTGATCCAGCCAGTCAGCTGTCAGTCAGCACCGAGCTCCAGCAGGGGTCTCCAAACCTTCACCGAGGGAGAGGATGTTTAAAAATCTGAAAATCTGAACGTTTGATTCGTCTCTGGGAGGAAAACTAAAGTCACTGTTTGTTTGATTGTCTTAATTAGTTTCATGATTACAGATTAATGTGCCACCTCCACATCTCTGCATCGGTATCACATTGTTTATTTCCAATCTCTCTCCTCCTCCTCCTCCTCCTCCTCCTGTCAGTGTGTCGGAGCAGTTCGTCCCAGCAGATCGACCAATCAGCGCCTACGGTTTCCGGCCCGATGAGCAGTTCTTCTCGGCCTACAGCACGGCGTCCCGGTAAAACCTGGAAGCTCTTCACACAAACATGTTGAACAAAGTGTCCTGATGTCAGAGTCCAGCCTGTGGACGGCTAGTATCAAACCGTTGTTACTCCAGCAGTGTCAGTGTCTCCATGTAATCTGTGATTCAGGGAAACTTACAGGACAGTTTGTGTTGTTTAAAGTGAGTACATGAGGTTCTGATCCAGTCAGTGTGTAAACGTACAGCATTCACATCACAGCTTCATCTCAGCTTCGACAGAAACCTCTGACCTCACAGAGCACGCCGCCTCCACCGCTGTATTTCTCTGTGCAGATCGAGGCAGCGACTCTGAGAGGAAATGACGTTTTTGTCAATGAAGTCTGGAAAGAAACAAAACTGCTTTAACTGACCCGAGCGTCCCGTCATCAGGGCTCGATCCTCAGTGACGCAGGTTTGATTCCAGCCTGCTCCTCTGTGCACTGACTTTATCTAACACAAACTGACCCTGTGAGAGAGCACACCCGACCCATGCAGAGGTCAGTGTTCACGGTATGAATCGAAACATCGACGCCAGCCTTAGATTTTATTCCTGAATAAATTTTAATGTTCCGTGGAACTTTAGATTTTCCTGTCAGCTGATTCTGTTTCCTGTTTGACGAGATGAATGTTAACGTAATATTCACGATGATGAATGAACAAGGCCGCTGTTACTGTTTTTATTAATGTGCAGACTCAGACCAGCACGTGTCCGTCACGTGTCCGTCACGTGTCCGTCACGTGTTCTCGCATTGCTTCTAAAGACGTTCGTCTTTCTCAGTCATTTCCTAAAATTTTTTGGAGCTCAGTGGCACCAAAGAAGAAGATGATGTTCAGGTGTTAGTCGATACTTCTGCTGTCTGATCCGCACGTTGCTTCAGAGGAGAACTATCACCAGACCGAACACGACGACCGTGAATCCTGATCCGACTCAGTTTGATCGGGCTTAAAGAAGTGGACACAGTCTGAGTCGCCCCTTTAATCAGGAGACACTTCTGCATCATGCAACATGCAGCGACGCTTCAGTCTGTGTTTCTGTCATTACATGAAGTAACGATGTCATTTAGGCGCATTAGAGAGAATCCTGCAGGCAGAGTCAGTTCATTAATAACCTGGAGAATATTTCAGCTCGGCTCAATTTCCTGTTTTATTTCCAGTAAATGAACAATTAATACAAATTTAAATGTTTCAAAGGGAATTTCAACCAGCTGGACTCGAATAACCGTCTCTCTGTTTTAATAAAGATAAGCGCGCACACACACACACACACACACACACACACACACACACACACACACACACACACACACACAGGAAGCTCTGCGTCATTTATCTTCATTTGTGTGAATGTAATTTAAGTTGAAATGTGAACAGACTTTTATTGTCTTATCTTGAGAAATGTGATTTTTAAATGTGAGCAAATTATTTCTGATGTTTCCGTCCTCGCCGTGCCTGAGGCGCCGCTCGCCGCTGAAACTCGAGACGCTTCTTTCTGTGGCGCAATCTGTCAAACGACTGGGAGGAATATTATCGCAGTTTAATCGCTGTCACATGTGGGATCAGTCGCAGGTTTCTCCGTGCTGTGCGTCTGTGATTGCTTAAAAAATGTGCATCATAAATAAACAATCAAAGCTTCGTGCGGTTTGTGTTTTACTGGCACATTAAACCATTTATTGTTTGTGTTGTTCTCCTGACACGTTCACACAGAGACGGCTCCAGGCCACGTTTGTTTAAAGACTCTGATTTTATTATTAATATTTGCACACAATGTTTCCATTCACCAACATTCATCTGGTGACAGTCTGCGGTCACGGGCTGCTTCCTGTAGACTGTCCTGACGTCTCTATAAAGAAGCTCTGCAGGTGAAAAGGCACAGAGGCGGAGCTGATGCTGCTCAGACTCCGATGGACCGGTCTCTATGGCAACCGCATCCATGTGATTTAAGGCAACATGGAGGGACTATAAGGCACTGAGCCACTTCTTCAGTCCTTTTTAGTTACAATCCTTCAGTAGATCCGAAAAGAAATAAACTGTCGAAACTATAAAGAGGATTTTTAATTTGGCTTCATGCACGAGGTCGATTATGTTCAAACTTCTGCTCCAGCTTCATCTGGGACTCGAGGGAGGATGAACGACGACGTTGATCTTAGCCTAGCTTAGCACAAAGACTGTAAGCAGAGGGAAACTGCTAGCCTGGCTCAGTCTAAGTTTGAAAGTGCACGACGCCTCGAAAGTTCAAAAATGAATTTGTCTTTGTTTGTTTTTATGAGCTGGAAATATCCAAACTACTGTAGGAAGGTAAATAAGTAATAAGTCATCTAACTTTGAAGTGAAACATCTGGTTAGTTCAAATCTGATGCAGGTAACATTGTTAAAATGAAGCATCATTAATATTCCAGTAACGCGTGGTGACACTCTGTTTACAGCCAGGCTAGCAGTTTCCCCCAGCTTCCAGTCTTTATGCTAAGCTACGCTAACACGTCCACGTAACCTACCACAGCGACGCGTCACGAGTTAAAACAGTTGTAATAGAAGTTTCTAAAAACTTGATGTAATGTTGAAACAAAAAGAAATCCGTCACAGTCACCGTTAATATGTCGATTTGTGATACGAGCCGTTTAAATAATTTACCACAGTTTTCATGCATATGTGTTTTAAAAAGGTCACGGAAGCTTTCGTGAAAGTTTCTGGGGAACGCGTCCGTGTTGGTGAGGCGGTTTGTTTCTGGGCTGGAAGCTGCCGATGACGGTTCGGTTCTCTTCAGGTTCCTGAATCATTTTGAAGAACTGTAACGCGGCTGCGATCGCTCACCGAGCTTCACTCCTCTTTAGGAACACCGCTCGGGTAACGCTGCACCAGCTCCTCCACCTCGAACACTTCCACCACCAGGTCCCGGATCTCCTTGATGGAGTCCAGGGGAGGCTCTTCAGGGCTGGGCGGGGTTTCCTCTTTGGCGGGCTCAGAGGACTGAGCGGGTGTAGCTTCAGCTGCCTCCACCGATGGCAAGTCCCAGCTAACCTCGACGTCCCCACTAGCCTCGATGTCCCCGCTCACAGCGTCTGTCTGGGCCTGAGGGGACGGCGGCTTGTCGCTCGTGGTTTGGTCCTCAGCCGGTTCGTCGGAGCTCTCGGGGGATTTACTGAGGTTGGCCTCGTCCTCCAAGACGTCAGAGGTCGTCGAGACTTCATCCTCGCTGCTCTGTGTCGCCTTGACTTCATCCACGGACTCCATATCTGACGGAGCCGACTCACTTCCTACGGACACATCCACAGAGTTTGGGTCTGAGACGGTTACTGGTTCTGTTTGCTCTTGCTTCAGGTCCAGGCCGTCGTCTGCAGGTGTGAGTTCAAGTGTTTGTCCAGCAGAGGGAG
>CM014085.1:35879001-35919624 GCA_004119915.2 Collichthys lucidus
CACACACACACACACACACACACATTATGCAAATAACGAGTTGATTTATTTATGATTTTGGTTGTTTCTACTGCATTTCACTCATTCCTGTCATTACTCAGACTGTGTGTGTGTGTGTGTGTGTGTGTGTGTGTGTGTGTGTGTGTGCGTCAGCTGAGAGGTATGTGCAAGAAAAAAAAAAGCGAATTAGTGGTGAGCAGTGTGAGCACGCTGGTATGTATTTTTACTACACGTGTATGCCAAAGGCAGAAAAAACAGGAAATGTGACTTATTGCTAAAACAAATGGACTTTAAAGTGTGGTGTGTGTGTGTGTGTGTGTGTGTGTGTGTGTGTGTGTGTGTGTGTGTGTGTGTGTTGTGTGTGTGTGTGTGTGTGCAGTTTCCTGCAGCACGTCAAACTTCCTTTCACCTCCAACTGATTTTAAAAACACAATGGAGCGTCTACACGTCGTCTGTGGGAGGATTCCTGCTCGACTTTAAAGGCAAAAGAGGAAATCAGCAGGAAGTCCAACAGAGAGACAGAGACGAAGACGAAGACGAGGACTCTGAGTCCACATGTCCAGTTTGTGCTGCTGGAAGACGAGACGATGCAAACGAGTCTTTGCTGCATTGTTCCATCATGCAAATACACTGCAGGCTGTAAACAGACTGACAGACGGAGAGAGCAGCTTCTGTGTAGTTAGAAATAAAACCACGATGTTAAAGACAGAGACTACGTCCAGGTTTTAGACAGTCTGCGGGGACGTCACAGAGACTACGTCCAGGTTTTAGACAGTCTGCGGGGACGTCACAGAGACTACGTCCAGGTTTTAGACAGTCTGCGGGGACGACACGGAGACTACGTCCAGGTTTTAGACAGTCTGTGGGGACGTCACGGAGACTACGTCCAGGTTTTAGACAGTCTGTAGGACGTCACAGAGACTACGTCCAGGTTTTAGACAGTCTGCGGGGACGTCACAGAGACTACGTCCAGGTTTTAGACAGTCTGCGGGGACGTCACAGAGACTACGTCCAGGTTTTAGACAGTCTGCGGGGACGTCACGGAGACTACGTCCAGGTTTTAGACAGTCTGCGGGGACGTCACGGAGACTACGTCCAGGTTTTAGACAGTCTGCGGGGACGTCACAGAGACTACGTCCTGGTTTTAGACAGTCTGCGGGGACGTCACAGAGACTACGTCCAGGTTTTAGACAATCTGCGGGGACGTCACTGAGACTACGTCCAGGTTTTAGACAGTCTGCGGGGACGTCACTGAGACTACGTCCAGGTTTTAGACAGTCTGCGGGGACGTCACAGAGACTACGTCCAGGTTTTAGATGGTCTGCGGGGACGTCACAGAGACTACGTCCAGGTTTTAGTCAGTCTGTACTTTGTGTATTTTACAGTCTCCGTCTCTGTCTCTGTCTGAGTCTGGTTGATAGCATAAATCTCATTCCGGGTTTAGTCGGACCGAGCGGGTGTTGATGAGAATAGATTATTGTGCGTCGCCTCTTTAAAGTCATCATGAAACTAATCAGCGCTGATAACGTATGCAAACAGACAGACTGATGAACACAGAGCATGCTGTGTGTGCATGCAGCAGGACGACCAGAGCGTGACCTGTTCAAGTCCAGCACGGACCAGAGTATGGAGTCCACTTCCTGGACTCGTGTCCTCGAGCAGGTACTGAACCCTGTAACTGCTCTGTGAGGCTCATCTCATCAGGTTACAGACGAGCAGTGTAAACCTGACGTACCCTGATGTCGCTTCCTATCAGCATGTCCCAGGCCTGGTATTTGCCTTTGTCCTGCCTGTAGAGCTGGATGGCTTTGAGGAAGGCCTGCACCTCGCACGTCTTCTTCTTCAGGAAGTCTGCAGGAGGGAGAGGAAACAGATGAGCCGTCATCATCATCATCATTGTCTTATTATTATCTAAATGAAAAGTCAGGGACGCGCTCGGCTGCTCGGAGCAGAGACTCAAACGTTTCCTCTCTGCTCCTCGGAGCCGGTGTGGTGAGTCTGTCGCCATGGCAACTGTTGACAGTGGTTCAAGTGATGCTGCAGGGACCAAAATCAGAGTCTGAAGCCTGAAGTACAGAAGACATCACGACGGCAACCGGATCCATCCGAGTCATCCTGCAGGTCGTTCTGTCACACGTTACAGAACTCTGATCCGGTACTGAAGTCTAAGTACCAACACGTCATCACATCATCTGCGTTCTTTCTGTTGGTTCACTGTCGCCTCCTGTGGTTCCAGCTGGACGCTGCAGTCTCACCTTGGTTCTGGTGTCGGATGCAGTCGGACAGGATGGACAGGAAGGCGGCTTGTTTGGCCTGTTGTCTGAAGCAGAAGTACGAGTCTCTCCTGTACGGCAGACGGAGGTAGACGGGGAACTGTCCGGGCATCCCCGACAGAGGAGGAGCGAAGTCCTCCTTCACATCTGAAACACACAAACATGGCGACGGTCAGCTGAGACCACAGAGACGTTCAGACGTTAATGTTTCACACAGGCTGACGGAGCAGAGCCGGGTCGTGCCAGAACCAGAGCTGGGTTAGCAGACAGTCTCTCTTCACATGTACGGGCTGATCATTCGTTCCTGTGAGTTCCTGTCACACCTTGCTCGGGGCTCGCACAGGTGAATCAGCTGTGACGCCTTCAGTGTGACCTCAGTAAAAACAGGTTCAGACCTGCCTGTGTCACAGAGACTCTGCAGCTGCACGCTGATGATACGTCTGGGGCTCAGGTACAGACACAGGGGCACAGGTACAGACACAGGGGCACAGGTACAGACACAGGTACAGAGTCAGACACAGGTACAGACACAGGTACAGACACAGTGGCTCAGGTACAGACACAGGTACAGACACAGGTACAGACACAGGTACAGAGTCAGACACAGGTACAGACACAGGTACAGAGTCAGACACAGGTACAGACACAGGGGCACAGGTACAGACACAGGTACAGACACAGTGGCTCAGGTACAGACACAGGTACAGACACAGGTACAGACACAGGGGCACAGGTACAGACACAGGTACAGACACAGTGGCTCAGGTACAGACACAGGTACAGACACAGGTACAGACACAGGTACAGACACAGTGACTCAGGTACAGACACAGGTACAGACACAGGTGCTCAGGTACAGACACAGGTACAGACACAGGTACAGACACAGGTACAGAGTCAGACACAGGTACAGACACAGGTACAGAGTCAGACACAGGTACAGACACAGGTACAGACACAGGGGCACAGGTACAGACACAGGTACAGACACAGTGGCTCAGGTACAGACACAGGTACAGACACAGGTACAGACACAGGGGCACAGGTACAGACACAGTGGCTCAGGTACAGACACAGGTACAGACACAGGTACAGACACAGGTACAGACACAGTGACTCAGGTACAGACACAGGTACAGACACAGGTGCTCAGGTACAGACACAGGTACAGACACAGGTACAGACACAGGTACAGACACAGGTACAGACACAGTGGCTCAGGTACAGACACAGGTACAGACACAGGTACAGACACAGTGACTCAGGTACAGACACAGGTGCTCAGGTACAGACACAGGTACAGACACAGGTACAGACACAGGTACAGACACAGGTGCTCAGGTAAAGACACAGGTACAGACACAGGTACAGACACAGGTGCTCAGGTACAGACACAGGTACAGACACAGGTACAGACACAGGTACAGACACATCAGGTACAGACACAGGTACAGACACAGGTACAGACACAGGTACAGAGTCAGACACAGGTACAGACACAGGTACAGACACAGGTACAGACACAGTGGCTCAGGTACAGACACAGGTACAGACACAGGTACAGACACAGTGGCTCAGGTAAAGACACAGGTACAGACACAGGTACAGACACAGGTACAGAGTCACACAGGTACAGACACAGGTACAGACACAGGTACAGACACAGTGACTCAGGTACAGACACAGGTGCTCAGGTACAGACACAGGTACAGACACAGGTACAGACACAGGTACAGACACAGGTGCTCAGGTAAAGACACAGGTACAGACACAGGTACAGACACAGGTACAGACACAGGTACAGAGTCAGACACAGGTACAGACACAGGTACAGACACAGGTACAGACACAGTGGCTCAGGTACAGACACAGGTACAGACACAGGTACAGACACAGTGGCTCAGGTACAGACACAGGTACAGACACAGGTACAGACACAGTGGCTCAGGTACAGACACAGGTACAGACACAGGTACAGACACAGTGACTCAGGTACAGACACAGGTACAGACACAGGTGCTCAGGTACAGACACAGGTACAGACACAGGTACAGACACAGGTACAGACACAGGTGCTCAGGTACAGACACAGGTACAGACACAGGTACAGACACAGGTACAGACACAGGTGCTCAGGTGTGCAGCCAGCATCTCTTCATGTTTGTGTGTCTGTTTCATAAACACCATCTGAGGCTGGAATCGTGCTGATAACTGTAGGTGATCTAGTGTCTGTCTCTATGTTTGTCCCCTCTGTCCTCCAGTGTGTGTCCAGCTCTGATACACTCTGAATGTGTCTCTTACTCACTGGTGTCATCGGGGAAACATTTGTCCACCATCGCCATGTACGCCTCCTCCGTGGTCAGCACGGCGCCCCCTGTGGGCAGCAGCTTCTGTCGTGGAGGAACTCCTTTAACGAAGGTCTGAAACAGAAAGAGCAGAGGTGACGCTCTCCGCCTGGACGTCAGCGCGGACGCGCTCATCGTCACTGGCGACGTGTCGGCTCACCTCCAGGCTGTCGTGACACTCCAGGCAGTAATTGGCTCTCACCACCACGTACCTCTCCCGCCACTTCCTGCTGTCGTCAAAGTAAAGGACGCCTTCTTCGTACAGGACCTCGCCGGCCTCGAGCGCCTCCTGCTCAACACAGACCGGATGTTTTTATTCTGAAAGTGCTGCTGGGTTACTGATGTCAGTGTTACGTACCCTCTGCTGGAGCAGCTGTGTGATCTTCTCTTTGTGCTGCTCCAGATCATCTTCCACCTGAGACAAGCGAGCCA
Organism: Collichthys lucidus; assembly: GCA_004119915.2. Lineage (NCBI taxonomy): Eukaryota > Metazoa > Chordata > Actinopteri > Sciaenidae > Collichthys > Collichthys lucidus. Next base: position 35,884,052 of record CM014085.1, read on the forward strand.
CCGAGAACTGCTTCCTGTAGTACGGACTGAAGTCCTTCAGCTCGGCCTCGGCCTGGCCTGCAGGAGAGGAGGCACAGAGGAACCATGTGACAGGTTTACTGAAGAAAAACACTTTAAACACAGCGAGCTGCTGAAAACTCAGCTGGTCAGATTTCAGCTGAACAATGAGAGAGCGGCGTGTTGTTACAGGTAGAGCATGAAATCTGAACCAGCACGGCCAGTGTGAAGCACAAAGGCCGCTCAGGCTGGTTCACTCTGTACGTGGACGATGTTAAAGGAAGATTCACACGAGGCCAGGACGGAAAATGAAAATGTAAAGAGTGATCTGGGGAAAATAAAACACATGAACGTGTTCTGACGTCAGAGAAGCAGATGAAGTCCAACTGGACAGAAACCAAACACGTCAATGAAACCCAGAGTCGTAACAGTTTGTCTTAATGAGAAACATTAATGAGAACAAACATCCAGTTTGTGTCCCGAGGACGTTCAAATGAAGCTCAGCTGTTTTTAAACTCTACATCATTTTGTCACGGTTCAATATTTTTCACTGAAAACACGTGAAAGCCTCGGATTGATTTAAAATCTGTCTCCAGCTCCGTGTACGGAGGACCGAGTCTGCCACAAAGCAACAGAAATAAATGAAACGCACCACAACTAATATTTAAAACTGAATGCAGACGTGAATTCAGCTAGAACATGTGATTAAATTCATTAATCATTAATACAAAGATAAGAACGTTCATGTCACATGTTTAATTTAATTGATGCCTGCATTTTTTTATTTTTGGTGCCTTTGGTGGCAAATTAAATTATTTATCTGGCAGTTGCAGCCCTCCATAGAAACCATGGACCTGCATTTTTTAAAAGAATTTTCTGATATTTTATAAATATTCGATAAATTGCAGCCGTAACTTTTTGTTTCCCCTGCCGCCTTCGTGCTAAGCTACGCTAACCATGTCCAGACATCTGAATGTTTCCGACATGTTGAACATTCATTTGCATAAAGGAACCACGCTGACCTCAAATCAAACCACATGAGCTGAGTTTGTCACAACTGTTGAAACTTCTTTGGACGTCCACAAACAGTTTTCTAAAATCAAAACCTGAGCTCATCTTTTCTTATTTTCCGTCTCTTCCTCGGAGCCAGAGTCTGGATAACAAACACCAGATGAAATCAGGCTGGACCTGAGCGGCTTTGAGCGCCGGGCTGTACTCGGGTCACTCCAGATGCTGTCGGTGTCTCTCTGGATCTCTCCAGATTTACAATCAGACTCTGCAGCTCTGTCCAAGTCTCCGAGGCGTCTCTCTCTCTCTCTCTCTCTCGCTCGCAGCTCCCTCCTCGTCCCTCCTGCGGTTTGTCAGCCTGCGACTGCTGGCAGCAGATTCACATGATTTCTGAGAGAAAAGAGAAACCTCTCCGGTTTCACTCCTTTCCTCTGGACCGGGCCAGATTCCCCGACGCCGAGGGATTCAGTTCCTTAGGAAAAACAAAACAAAGCTCAACACAGACAGACTCAAGCTCCGTCAGAGTTTTCTCTCTGCAAACCACATCAGCAGGACAAAAAGGTCCATTCAACTCACGCAGACTCAAACGCTCAGTATCCACTAAGTATTAGAGGCGACACGGCCTCTGCTTAATGGATAAACATGACGCTGCTGTTCAGCCTCTCACTCCCTACAGCCGGGTTAATGTCGGGCGGACGGCTCCATCATTATCTCAGGATGTTTTACAGCGAGGATGATGATGATGATGATGATGATGATGATGATGGCTGCACATCGCTATGGAAACAGGAGCTCCATCACGCCGAGAACGAGTTCAGAAAACCAGGTCAAGAAATGGAAATACACGTCTGGAATACAGAATACAGACATCTGTTCTGTAGCTGCTGTTAGCTCAGTTTGTTAGCCGGGCTGCCCGAGCTGCGAGCCCGGGAGGAGGAGGACGAGGAAGAAGAAGAAGAAGAGGGAGAGGAAGAAGACATTTATAGGCCCGGGGCGCGGAGCTGGTGTCGTGCCAGAACCGGAGCTGGGCGAGCAGCCAACCAGTCTCAGCAGCTTCTATGGACGTAACGGCAGAGGAGAAGAGTGAGCAGACTCATCGGTTGATAACGCTGTTAAACACATGAAGGCTGACGAATCATTCATGAAGGAGCTGATGTAAATTAAACTTCAGTCACAGCTTTAATCTTAATTTAAACATTTTGAATCTAATTAAACCGGCTTGAAGGCGTGCGAGGTGTGGACATGCAGTCCCAGCTCTGGTGGAGGTTTGTTTCTTCATCAGCAGCTGCAGGTTGAAGCTGCTGATTGGACGTCTCCGGGGACCTCCTTTGTTTTTTCCTCCGTCCTGAACAATGCAGCCTGTTTAACTCCGAGGACGAGGCCAATCAGCTGATCAGGGTGGATATCCTGCTCCCAGGCGACGGCGGTTTCCATCTCCTGACCACCGATATGACATTTCATTCACGCGGCTTTACACCGGCTCGTGGTGGACGGTCTCACCGAACTGATCTGATTAATGATTAACATGATGGAGCTGTGGGCTGAAAATGTCGTCCATGTTTCTGACCTGACACAATCAGAGAAACTCACAGAGTCACAATAAAGAAATGTATCTCAGGTGTTCTGGGTTCAGACGAGTCAAAGTGACGTCACCATGCAACCGGTAAAAAAAAAAGAAAATACAGACTCGATTGTTTCTGAACGGCCCGCTAAAACGTTTCTGACTTCCTCTGATCTTTACATTTCAGGTCTGTTACTGGTCTCTGCTGTAAACCACTGAGGGAGAGATTTCCAATAAGACGACAGCGAGCAAAGACTCATGAAGCTGTCAGTGCTGTGATGTAAGCTGCATCCCCTCAGCTGGAGGTTAACCTCTCTCCAATAAAGTCGAGCTGCGAGTCACTCAGGGACGCTCGTAAAGCTGCAGGTTTCATCTTACTCTCCCTGCTCTGCACGGTTTATCTGTCGGCTGACACACAGACGGTTTCTGTTAGAATCCACTCGTTTCATGAAACCTGAGACGCTGCAGCACAAACTCAACTTCTTCCTGCAGTTTGTTTGGGTTCACGCCGCTCAGAGATGATTTGAATGGCCGTGACGTCGGCGTTCATCTGATCGTCCAGCTGCTGTTCATGCAAAATATCAGAGATGTTCAGACAAAGCTTCAGACTCAGATTCACAGAAAACAAAGTGGAGCCGTGTGCAGACACCCAGAGACACGACTTCATATTTATACAGACGCAGGACAGAAAAGGAGGAAGTTTGACTGATGGAAATCTGTTACTTGATTCCAGCTGGAGCCCCGACCGGGACAAACTCATTCAGAAAACAAACTGAAGTCTGAATTACAAGTCGAGTTATTGTTGAGCATCGAACTTGGCAGACGCCATTTTGTCTGCGTAGCTGAAGAAGCGCGAGCTTCGGCGTGGAGGAAATGGCGGCAGAGGAAGCTGCAGGAGCTGCAGACGTCGAGGTGAACGCCTCGACACACAGATACAAGCTCCACATGTGATTTCTATTCATATGTAGGCAGATACATGTTCTGCACGGTGGCACAGCAGCTGTATTAAAAGTGACTCCCCTGCTGAATCAGAGCAGGAAGAACACACATACGACTCGTGGACGAAGGCTCAGTCCGTGCTGCGGAGACCGAGGGTTCGACTCCGACCTGCGGCTCTTTCCTGCGGGGCATCCCCCGTCTCTCTCTCTCTCCACATTCCTGTAACTCTTCAGCTGTCTGTCAAATACAGCGTGAAAAATGATGAACAACAGTGACGAACATTACATTAACTTAGTGATATTAAAGAAGCTGCTGCAGACCGAGTCATCCAAACTGCGTGATGGTGAAAGGAATTATTCCACATCTGAAGTTTTCCTTCAATAAGTGAAACATTCGGTCCGGCCCTCGCACTAATCATTTTCAGACAGTCCCTCAGATAATTAATATTTCACGAACAAACTCGTCAACATAATAACTGATAATTAATGCTCTGTGGTGTTTCCCAGTGACAGCGCTCGTTAATCAGTTCGTGTTGACGAGCTTCATTCAGCTCAGACTTGTTTACATGTTAATATCAGCATGCATGTGGATATGAACATGCAGACTAACGAGGTCACAGAGGAGCTGCATGGAAACTGGAAACGCTGCGTTCAATGTCACATCTGGATGTTTTAAGATCGTCTGAGAACAAGAAGAACGCGTCTGGAGCTGAAGCAACGTTTGGTTATTAAATGTTTTGACAGCTTTGACCACGATCACATCTGACTCAGCTACTCACACAAACTGCATTCACCCGGAGTTTAGAGCAGGAACACTCGACTGCAGAGTCTGCAGTCACCGAGGTGAAAACTGAATCTGATGTTTTAAAAGTCACAAAGGTTCAATATTTATCTACATACACAGATTAATGTGTGTATGATGTGTATATACCCGTGTACACATCTCTGCACTTTACTGACAAACAAAACAAACAGTGAAGACTTTCACAGATCACGGCTCACACTCATTATCCCAGCATGCACTGGGTGACGGGTTGAGTCCTACAGTGCCAACAGTCGACAGAAATATCTGAGCCTACCTCACCTGTCTGCAGGTGAAACCCAGTGGCCACGCCCTCTGTGCCAGTTACAGGAAGTGACAGTGAAAAAAAGTTGAAACAAATAAACCAGTCGAGCTGAGATAAAATCGACTTTGGTTTGTGTGGATTGTTTCAAACATCGCAGGACACAATGTGACTGAGTGAACATCACACCCTGAACAAAACCGTGGAGAGCCACACCTGTAACCGAATCCCCGTAACCACTGTTACCATGGCGACACGTCCGAGGGAAACCCACAGTGATAATCCTGCGGTGTGTTTAAAGGATTTCACTTCTCAGCCACATTTGTAGAAATGAAATAAACAAAAGCTGATGATCGCACGTCTGTTTACACAACTTTGGAACGTCGTGCCAGAACCGGAGCTCAGCTCGGCAGCTTCTACGGACATGATGGCAGAGGAGCAGAGAGTGAAGAGGACGCTGACGGAGGAAGCTAAGAAGAGAAAGAAGCCGCCGGACAAGAGTAAATGTGGGACTGACTTTTAGTCACAACAGACTCAGATTTCTACGAGCTGTCGCTTTAAGGCAAACCTGAAGCCACGCCCACGTGCATCACACCTGTGTCAGTATGCGAACTATGAGTGAGAGCTGAAAAGTGATGCAGCAGCTCGAGCCTCCGTTTCACCGGAGAAACCTGATTTTCCACCTTCAGCGGCGTCAACGCGTCCTGGCGCATTTCCATCAGTGAACTCGAGAGTGAACAATAAGACCGTCTTTATTTTCCTCAGTCCTCCACCAGGGCTGCGATCAGGGATACACTGTACGCACCAGATTTCTGTTATTCAGCCAGATTCTGAGTTCGGTGTCCCGCAGGGTCCCATCACGGAGCCTCTTATGAAATCGTCTACCTTGTTTCCCGAAAGAGACACAGGAAATGACGTTATTTTGCATAAGTGCAGTTATTGTTCAGGCCGTCGTTAAACTGACACAAACTGATCTGGACGTCTCATCAGCTACAGATTCAGAAACAGGTGTTAAAACAGTTCGTTGCTTCTGCTGCTCAGAGAAGAGGCTCTTTGTGTCGCCAGCAGGAAATACCCGAGACGCCGAACAAGTCACTGCAAGGCAGAAAAATGTAAGACAATGAGAGTGTGTGTGAGTGTGTGTGTGTGTGTGTGTGTGCGCGTGTGTGTGTGTGTGTGTGTGTGTGTGTGTGTGTGTGTGTGTGTGTGTGTGTGTGTGTGTGTGTGGAGGGGGCTGTGTGTCGGTGACTGAAATATGAGTGTGTGCATTTGTGTGTTTTTCCTTTGAGAGGAGTTCAGTGATGACCTGGACAGCTCGCGCAGACTTTTGGCCTCAGTTTGTAGAACGCACACTCAACGAAAAGATAAAATTAGATTAGAAAACGAAAAGATTAGTCTGTCAATCAATTAACTGATTGACAGAAGAGGCATCGACAATCATTAATTAACAGGGAGGGGGCGGGGTTTATGATCTATACTGCAGCTAGGGGGTCAACTGAGATGTTTTGGCGAGCCGTCATGTTTTTCTTATCCAGATCATTAGAAGAAGAAGAGTCTTCTAGCAGATGGTGAGAAACGTGTTTCCACTGATGGAAATGGAAATGGAAGCGTCCCTCTGAGCTCTGTGTGCAGTACATGAGAGACTCGTCAGAGCGGCACAGAGGTTACGTCGATGAACATCCCTCACCGAGCTGACAGGCTTTACTGCCCCGATGTGATTTCCCTGCTAAAGACGCTCGCACACACCGATGATCCAAAACAGAGAGGAGCTGCTTCAGATGGGCGTCACCGCCTCAAACAATGACTTTTACGAGCTGTAGAGCCTGTTTGACGCTCGCACGCCCGCATACCTGGGCCGTGTTACGCAACAACACCGGTGTGAATTTCTGCCTCTGTTCGTCGTGTTGACGCTCAAAATAATCCACATACCGGCGTGAACCTGAGCTGAACATGGCCACATGTGAGTGGACACCACTCCCTGAATCCCTGCAGTGCATGGTGGCTTCATTCCTCAGCTGTCCGCAGACTTTTGGCCAAGTCCTCCTGACATGACGTCACAGCTGTGAGCAGGTGAGTCTCAACAGGAAGTGAGAGGCTGCTCAGGTTCAGTCTGTGATGTCACCTGGTTTGGACACACTGCACACACACACACTGCACACACACTGCACACACACTGCACACACACACACTGCACACACACACACTGCACACACACTGCACACACACTGCACACACACACACTGCACACACACTGACACACAGCACACACACTGACACACAGCACACACACTGACACACAGCACACACACACTGCACACACACACACTGCACACACACTGCACACACACTGACACACAGCACACACACAGCACACACACACTGCACACACACACACTGCACACACACTGCACACACACTGACACACAGCACACACACTGCACACACACTGCACACACACTCACTGCACACACACTGCACACACACTGCACACACACTGACACACAGCACACACACTGCACACACACTGACACACAGCACACACACAGCACACACACACTGACACACACACACACACACTGACACACACAGCTGGTTAAGCTCCCCATGAATTGTGTGTTTGTGTGTTTATTATTATCTGCAGTGTGTTTTTAAACACAGGCTAACTGTCCCCCCTGCTTCTATACTTTATGCTAAGCTAGGCTAACCACATCCTGAACACACACACACACACACACACACACACACACACACACACACACACACACACACACACACACACACACACACATACTTTTTCATAGAAACAGTGTGTGTGTGTTTTAGCAGCAGATTTGTGCAGTGTGTGTTCATTGTGCTCGTAAACAACAGGTGTGTGTGTGTGTGTGTGTGTGTGTGTGTGTGTGTGTGTGTGTGTGTGTGTGTGCAGTGAGTGTGTGTGCAGTGTGTGTGCAGTGTGTGTGCTGTGTGTGTGTGTGTGCGTGTGTGTGTGTGAGTGTGTGTTTCCTCTCTTTGTGGACTCAGAGAGTTTCACAGACTCGCAGCTCGCTCTGAATATCTGAGCGGTTGTGTAATGCAGCTGGAAGCAGAGTGACACAGCATGAAGAATGGCAGCGAAAACAAAGAGTCTCACAGCTGTTCATGAAACCTGAGCCGCTCATTTAAATACAAACACACATGAACTCTGAGATGATGTCATGCTGCACGGAGTGAGGTCCTTACATTAAACTGTTTCACTTCCAGCACAGTCAGACTTTAGACAGTCTGCAGGGACGTCACGGAGACTACGTCCAGGTTTTAGACAATCTGCGGGGACGTCACGGAGACTACGTCCAGGTTTTAGACAGTCTGCGGGGACGTCACAGAGACTACGTCCAGGTTTTAGACAGTCTGCAAGGACGTCACAGAGACTACGTCCAGGTTTTAGACAGTCTGCGGGGACGTCACAGAGACTACGTCCAGGTTTTAGACAGTCTGCGGGGACGTCACAGAGACTACGTCCAGGTTTTAGACAGTCTGCGGGGACGTCACGGAGACTACGTCCAGGTTTTAGACAGTCTGCGGGGACGTCACAGAGACTACGTCCAGGTTTTAGACAGTCTGCGGGGACGTCACAGAGACTACGTCCAGGTTTTAGACAGTCTGCTGGGACGTCACAGAGACTACGTCCAGGTTTTAGACAGTCTGCGGGGACATCATAGAGACTACGTCCAGGTTTTAGTCAGTCTGCGGGGACATCACGGAGACTACGTCCAGGTTTTAGACAGTCTGCGGGGACGTCACAGAGACTACATCCAGGTTTTAGACAGTCTGCGGGGACGTCACAGAGACTACGTCCAGGTTTTAGACAGTCTGCGGGGACGTCACAGAGACTACGTCCAGGTTTTAGACAGTCTGCGGGGACGTCTCAGAGACTACGTCCAGGTTTTAGACAGTCTGCGGGGACGTCACAGAGATTACGTCCAGGTTTTAGACAGTCTGCGGGGACGTCAGGGGAGTACGTCCAGGTTTTAGACAGTCTGCGGGGACATCATAGAGACTACGTCCAGGTTTTAGTCAGTCTGCGGGGACGTCACGGAGACTACGTCCAGGTTTTAGACAGTCTGCGGGGACATCACGGAGACTACGTCCAGGTTTTAGACAGTCTGCGGGGACGTCACAGAGACTACATCCAGGTTTTAGACAGTCTGCGGGGACGTCACAGAGACTACGTCCAGGTTTTAGACAGTCTGCGGGGACGTCACAGAGACTACGTCCAGGTTTTAGACAGTCTGCGGGGACGTCTCAGAGACTACGTCCAGGTTTTAGACAGTCTGCGGGGACGTCACAGAGATTACGTCCAGGTTTTAGACAGTCTGCGGGGACGTCAGGGGAGTACGTCCAGGTTTTAGTCAGTCTGCGGGGACGTCACAGAGACTACGTCCAGGTTTTAGACAGTCTGCGGGGACGTCTCAGAGACTACGTCCAGGTTTTACACAGTCTGCGGGGACGTCACGGAGACTACGTCCAGGTTTTAGACAGTCTGCGGGGACGTCACAGAGACTACGTCCAGGTTTTAGTCAGTCTGCGGGGACGTCACAGAGACTACGTCCAGGTTTTAGACAGTCTGCGGGGACGTCATAGAGACTACGTCCAGGTTTTAGACAGTCTGCAGGGACGTCACAGAGACTACGTCCAGGTTTTAGACAGTCTGCGGGGACGTCACAGAGACTACGTCCAGGTTTTAGTCAGTCTGCGGGAACGTCACAGAGACTACGTCCAGGTTTTAGACAGTCTGCAGGGACGTCACAGAGACTACGTCCAGGTTCTAGACAGTCTGCGGGGATGTCACGGAGACTACGTCCAGGTTTTAGACAGTCTGCAGGGACGTCACAGAGACTACGTCCAGGTTTTAAACAATCTGCGGGGACGTCACGGACACTACGTCCAGGTTTTAGACAGTCTGCAGGGACGTCACAGAGACTACGTCCAGGTTTTAGACAGTCTGCGGGAACGTCACAGAGACTACGTCCAGGTTTTAGACAGTCTGCAGGGACGTCACAGAGACTACGTCCAGGTTCTAGACAGTCTGCGGGGATGTCACGGAGACTACGTCCAGGTTTTAGACAGTCTGCAGGGACGTCACAGAGACTACGTCCAGGTTTTAGACAGTCTGCGGGGACGTCACAGAGACTACGTCCAGGTTTTAGACAGTCTGCGGGGACGTCACAGAGACTACATCCAGGTTTTAGACAGTCTGCGGGGACGTCACAGAGACTACATCCAGGTTTTAGACAGTCTGTGGGGACGTCACAGAGACTACGTCCAGGTTTTAGACAGTCTGCGGGGACGTCACAGAGACTACGTCCAGGTTTTAGACAGTCTGCGGGGACGTCACAGAGACTAAATGAAAGACACTTCTGGGGGTTCTGGTTCTGACCAGCACGGGTGTACGGCCAGTCTTTTGGTACCGGTCCCTGAACATGAGTCACGGCGTGGCCATGATGAGGCGAGCAGCGCTCCACAGGACGGGGTTCAAACTGTCGCTCCCCGTCGAGCGTCTCTGTTTTTCCTCTCTGATGAAATATGTGGACGACAAACACGCTGAGTCACTGCGCGGCCAGATGTTGAAGCACATCAGGACTGAGACAAACGACATCGACACCATGATCCACAACTAACTCTGCTCCATCCACACACACGTGTTAGCAGTTAGAGAAATATGACCTCCACAGCCGCACCGTCATCATCATCATCATCATCATCATTTAAAGGAGGAGCTGAACATGAACTCTGCGTGGTTCTTCCTCTGCTCAGGTTTATTCAGCAACAAGAAGTCAAACTGAAATCTGACGATGTTTCAACATCACATGGGAGGCTCGTTAAATCAGCGACAGACCAACTTTATAAAAGTTACTGTAACAAAAATAACAACTGACCAGATTTTCAAAATAAAAGTTAACCTGATGGCGACTGCCCATTGGCCAGAATAAAACGTTGCAGCACTGTAGCGTTACATTTACGCAAACCCTGAATCTTTAAATTATGTTTCACAGAAATTTATCAGCTGAATAATTAGAACTAAGAAGCCACATACAATCAGATTTTCAAAATAAAAGTCACATCTCACTCTGCTAAAAAAAACACATGAATGACAGCATGAGGGAGCGGCCTCCACCAGAAACTGGACTGATCAGCAGGCTCACATCATCCAACCCAACCCAGTGAACTGTTATTATTATTCAACAGACACACCCACCCTCCACCCTCCACACACACACACACACACACACACACACACACACACACACACAGGAATGCTTTCACCATGAGGAATGGATGCTCGGTGTCACCGCTCCGACTTCGCCCTCCACTCTGGCGGCAGCCAGGAAAAACTGACGAGGCCGACATGAAGCTCAGACGTGTCCCTGAGAGAGAGCAGCCCGGTGACGGAGCTCCTCCACCTTCAACGTGCACAAACACAACACAACACACACTCAGCATGTTTCTACTTTTCCATTCCAGCTTTGAACATATGATACTCTGTCCCGTCGCCACGGCAACAGCAGAGGCAACGCAACCAACAACCAGCAACCAGCGTCAGCAGACTTCATTTTTTTCCAGCCCAGATTCTTCTGTTTCACATCATTGTCTTCTCTTTGTCTCCGTCCTCTTTTGTCGCCTTTTCCTCGGCGTTCTGACTCTTCACCTTTATTCTGTCCGTTTACAAAACGGTGAGCTCTGACCCCGCGACCCTCCGTGACACGTGACCCAAGAAGCAGAACCAGCTAATATTATGGACCTCAACAACAAAACTGCACACACATACACTTCAGTGTGAGTGCTGACGGACTCTCTGTGATTTACAGAGTTTCCTGATGGACAGTGAAGTAAACTGTAGCTGCTGTCAGCTCTGTTTGTTAGCTGGGCAGAGCTGGTGTTGTGCCAGAACCGGAGCCGGGTAGTTAGTATCACATTAGCTGCTGAACTCATTTTGGTAAGCGCTAGCAATAACCTTCATCAGCATAGTGACGCTGCATGTGTCTGAATCTGGACACATGCAGCTCCAACCACAACATGACGGTACAGGTAACACAGGTAACTTGGACTCTGTTGTATGGACATGATGGCAGAGGAGGAGAGCGAAGAGGACGCTGACACAGAGTTTGTGATGATAAGTAATGTAATCAGAACAAATACTCGAGTACAGCTGAACATGTTTACCACACTCTGATTTACACACAGGTAATGTGGACACCTGCAGGCCGCCGCCCCTCCATGAACACCTGTTGTCACAGGACAAACAGCAGAAGCATCTCATGTCCTCTTCACAGGGACACACCCAGCAGGAAACAAAAGAGAGGAGGGAGGGGGGCAGGTCTCACCTTCCTCCCTCCCTCCCTCTCCTCCTCACCTCCTCCTCCTCCTCTGGGAGGACAGGAAAGGCAGGAGCGGCCTGAACCGATCCGCCCCGCAGAGAACTGATCTGAGGACGGCGTCCTGAGTCCCCCATCAGGCGGGCTGAAGTCTGGGAACAGCTCTGTGGAAATGCGCACAGAGAACCAGGCGGACAGGTTTCACACACACACACACACACACACACACACACACACACACACACACACACCTGGAACAAATCCAGGTGAACCAATCAGCTGTCTGTCTGCACAGAAAGTGACGTGAGGACCGGAGCAGAGTTGAGGAAACACCGAGAGTCGAGCGTAAAAAGGCGCCGCGCTCCTGGATCATCACCCGGAGAGACACGGACGAAGTTTCCTGTAAACCAACACTCACAAAACGACCGTGTGTGTGTGTGTGTGTGTGTGTGTGTGTGTGTGTGTCTCCCTGCGTCGTCTCTTGTCTCTTTACCTTTGATGTAGTTGGATTTGGTCTCATCCAGCAGACTGGACGCGGAGATCCCCATGGTGCTGCCGGGAGAGGATCCACAGGTAGGCTTCAGTCCTCAGGTACTGACACGGTCACATCGGTCTGCTGCAGCGGGGAGGGAGAGAGGAGAGACACGCCCTCCGTCCTCCTGCTCCTCCTCCTCCTGCTCCCTCCTCCTCCTCTTTCTCCTCCAGTGACGCTCTTGATGATCCTCCATGATGTTTGTAATTATGACTGTCAACAATTCAAATATTCATAACCTGACGTCACATTAATACTTCATTAACTTTACAAACAAACATTTAATTTATTTATAAAAATCTGTTGTTGTCTTTGCTGTGTCATAATAACATGAATGTTTGAAGTGTGGATGAATCTTTATTCAGTCAGAAAGTTTCTGTAAATAAATGAATTTAAAATAAATTCATAATCTGACTTTAATGGACAGATCACCTGGTTTGAGTCACGTGTGCGTGACATCACCAGTGGTTTAACCACTCAGGTGTACTCAGGACTCTGACGTCACTGCGGGGCGTGGCTACAGGTGAATCTGAGCCAGCAGCAGAGCTCGGCCTGCGGTTCTGGTTTCAGCTCATCAGCTGTTCTCACTGTGCGTCTGAATCAGGACACCAGGACGTTTCAAGTTTGCACAAACATTTTATTAATTTTTAAAAGACGAGGAACAAAAAGAGACAAAGCGGTTAGAAAAGAATCCGATGAAATAAATAGAGGGCGCCGTCCTCTGGGCTCAGTTTGGTTTGAACTTTTGGTTTCGTTAAAGTCGTTCTTCTTTGTTCTGCTCGAAGCGGTTCGTTTGTTTCAGTGCATCAGAACTTCAGCTCGGCTTCCCCTCGCGCTCACTTCTCCGTGCTCACGCTCGTCTGCGCGGCCGTGGCGGTGGTGTACGTGGGGACGCTGTACTTTGTGAGGACAGACTTGAACTGCTCCAGCGTGGCGTCGGTTCGAACCCCCGTCGGGTCGAAGTGAGTCCGACTCACCCTGAAGCCGGCCCCCGTCAGGTACTGAAGGAACTTATTCAACCTGTGCAGAGAGAGAACAGAAAGGACGGGGCGACGTTACTCTAACGTTTTCTGAAGGTCACCGGATCTCCTCAGTTCATTAATGAGTTTAATTACGTCTTTTAGTTTTTCTGATTTCAGCATCTTTAGTCTGAGTATTTTATCCTCTGTGACAGGAAATTGAATATTTTCTGGTTTGTGGACAAAGCGAGACACCTGAGGACGTCACCTGACCAACGTCTTTCACCATTTTGTGACATTTTATGGACCAAACTAATCGATGGATCTAGAACAGGGGTCGGCAATTAAGTTTGGGCGCGGGCCAATTTTTTTCTGACAATTCCATCGCGGGCCATGACAATGGGGGGGGGGGGGGGGGGGGGTGCTGCGTCCTGATTGGCTGAGTGAGAACCGCACGTATGTTCTACGTCCTGATTTATTAAGGGAGCACTGTACATAATGCGTGTAACAAGGTGTATAAAAGTGTGTGGTTAGGGGGTTTTACGGCCTTAAACGCCCACTGCGTCTGTCATGAAACACTCAACCTGCCCTAGCAACCTGCCGTAATTAATGTATTGTAACGTCCAGCCGGACGCGTCAGGAATGAAGAGACGTTATGTTGCAAAACCGGCCTTTATTGCCAAACAGACTTATTGCAGAACACGGTTATTGTAGGCCATAACCACGCCAAACTCACAGAACATGTCCCACTCTTCAGCCTCACTCATGTCGTCTCTCTCCACACACGCTCACACACACGCACACACCCTCTCACCTGCTCCCCCGCCCCCTTGCTCTCATACAGGTGCATTCACGGACCATGGGAAACCACCGAACTCACATTACAACATAAAACACATAACTGCAGGGTCGCTACAGTATACAGCAGCGCAGATCTGCCGACCTTGTTTGGTTTTGTTTTCTTCATTTAATAAAACACATTTGTTCACGTTGTCCGTTGCAAGAGGGACACAGGACACTTTTATTTTCCACAGGTTACAGCGCACGCACGTGCCAATTAGCGTTCCGACCTGTGCGTCAAGTAAAGAGGCTGCGTAGATGTTCTGGCTGTTGTCACGTTACTTATCAGCTACTTTTTAATAAATGTTGTGAAATCTGTGGAATTGTTGTATTTTGAAGGGAAACATGAGGTTTAAAAGATATATTTAAAAATATATATGTATATATTAAAATAAATCATCGTCATCTAGCGGGCCAGATATAAATTGACGGCGGGCCAGTTCTGGCCCGCGGGCCGCTAATTGCCGACCCCTGATCTAGAAGATGGTTGAGATGGGCGGGGTTTGTTGGGACTATTTTCTGCAGCGGACTCACTTGGGCATGTTCATGCCTCGGATGCTGTGGCGGTGGATGCTGTAGTAGAAGGGCGGATGCTCCAGAGACGCGTCAGACTTCAGCTTCTTCACCACGTTTCCAGACTCGTCTCCGGTTTTCCTCTTTCCTGTCGACGACACGAACAAACATCAGACTTCTCTCTTCAGAGCTACGCCGCCCTCTGGAGGACGCAGGTGGAGCTACAGTGAAACGTCAAGCGTGGACTCACCGGACTGATCCGGACCCGACTCCTCTCCGCTCTGTAAGGTCTTGATGACGACTCCACACTCGACTGCAGACAGGAAACAGAATACTGTGAACTCGTGTGTGTTTGTCGTGACGTCACAGACGAGGCGTCGCACTCTTACCCTGGTTGGAGAGGGCGGACGCTCCGTGGACCAAAGACTTGAGGGTGGTGCACTCGGACTCGCAGATCAGAGTTTTGACGAGCGGCTGGATGTCGTCCATGCTGTGCTGCACCGCCGCTGACAGCATCCGCCTCAGGAAGCCCGTGTTGAACAGCGGACCGCACCTGGACACACACACACAAGCTGTGACTGTACTGTACCTGTGAGGACCGTCACAGGTGCAGCAGTGTTCAGAGGTTTACCACAACGGTCCGAGCTGCACCGCGGTCTTCCCCGGCAGACTTCCATGACAGTTACAGGGCAGCGTGTCTGGAGGAAACGCATCAATGAGACATGAGTTACTGCACCACAGCTTCCTGCAGCCAGGAGAGCGACCAGATGACCAGACTCACCGTCCACCATGTTCCCCAGTTTGAGGAAGACTCTCTCCTCACACCACTGACAGTGGACCAGCTTCCGTAACTTCTTCGCCGACTCGTCAGCCTGCGTGGGACCTCTGAGGACTCGGACCACCACCAGGACGAAGTGCTCCAACGCCACGGCGAGCAGCACCTCGATGCCTTTGTTACAACGAGCCGCCGCTCTGCAGACAGAGAGAAGACGAGGTCAAGTTCTGATGCTTTGTATCAGTGTCGGAACAAAGGCCAGGTTTTAGACAGTCTGTGGGGACATCATGGAGACTACATCCAGGTTTTAGACAGTCTGTGGGGACGTCACAGAGACTACATCCAGGTTTTAGACAGTCTGTGGGGACGTCACTGAGAATACGTCCAGGTTTTAGACACTCTGCGGGGACGTCACGGAGACCACGTCCGGGTTTCAGACAGTCTGCGGGGACGTCACGGAGACCACGTCCGGGTTTTAGACAGTCTGCGGGGACGTCACAGAGACCACGTCCGGGTTTTAGACAGTCTGCGGGGACGTCACGGAGACCACGTCCGGGTTTTAGACAGTCTGCGGGGACGTCACGGAGACCACGTCCGGGTTTTAGACAGTCTGCGGGGACGTCACGGAGACCACGTCCGGGTTTTAGACAGTCTGCGGGGACGTCACGGAGACTACGTCCAGGTTTTAGACAGTCTGCGGGGACGTCACGGAGACTACGTCCAGGTTTTAGACAGTCTGCGGGGACGTCACGGAGACTACGTCCAGGTTTTAGACAGTCTGCGGGGACGTCACGGAGACTACGTCCAGGTTTTAGACAGTCTGCGGGGACGTCACGGAGACTACGTCCAGGTTTTAGACAGTCTGCGGGGACGTCACGGAGACTACGTCCAGGTTTTAGACAGTCTGCGGGGACGTCACGGAGACTACGTCCGGGTTTAAGACAGTCTGCGGGGACGTCACGGAGACTACGTCCGGGTTTTAGACCGTCTGCGGGGACGTCACAGAGACCACGTCCGGGTTTTAGACAGTCTGCGGGGACGTCACGGAGACCACGTCCGGGTTTTAGACAGTCTGCGGGGACGTCACGGAGACCACGTCCGGGTTTTAGACAGTCTGCGGGGACGTCACGAAGACCACGTCCGGGTTTTAGACAGTCTGCGGGGACGTCCCGGAGACTACGTCCAGGTTTTAGACAGTCTGAGGGGACGTCACAGAGACTACGTCCAGGTTTTAGACAGTCTGCGGGACAGAGGGACACACGTACCTGGCCACAGTGGCTACAATCATGCGTGCAGCCAGCTCTTTGTAGTACTCTGTGCGTACGACGTGGCAGCCGTAGTGACGCAGGGTGACGTTGGGAGACTTGGAGTAGAGAGAGCCGGTGTCTGTGGACGTCACAGAGATGATTCCCAGGTTTCGGACATTTCTGAAGGCGGCGTCTAGGTAGTTGACCGCCGTCCCGTACGGGTCCAGGTGACTGAAAGATTGAAGGCATCCGTGTTAATCCCGTTCACAGACAATCCACTAAAACCTCACTCGTCTTACTCACATGTAGTCGAAGGGCCGCAGGTGCATGATGACGTTGGCGTCCATCTTGGCGACCTCCACCGTAGCGTTGGGCGCTACCTTGGCTTCACCCCCGACCCCGTCGGGCCCCCGGGGGCCTCGCGAGCCTCCGTCCACCCGGATGTTGTTGAGCTCGCAGTTCTCTTTGATCATCTTGACGCACGTGTCGCTGATGTCAGTTATGGTGACCTTGACGGCGCCGCGGAGGTGCTTCGCCCACTGAAGGCCCATGATCCCTGAGGCGGACAGAGGACGGATTCAATATTATTATTATTATTAATATTCAAGGTGTCGACTCACTGGTTGTTCAGTCTCACCTGTAGCTCCGAAAGCATCCAGACACTCGAGCGGGTTCCTCTCCTCCGCCAGAACAGCCAGCGAACAAAACACCAGCTGCCTGAAACAGACAGACAGACAGACAGACAGACAGACAGACAGACAGACAGACAGATTAGACCGATGATCCATATTATTTATCTCTCTGAACTCGTCTGTGAACTCGCGGACCTGTTGGTCTTCATCTTGCGGTTGAAGTAGGTGTCGCTCTTCTGCGGGGTGGTGTGGTTCGGGAGGAGCTGGACGTTGGTTCCGAGTTCTTTCATGATCTCGTACGCCTGACCGGACGGAGCTGCAGACACGTGACATCACACAGAAAGCATCAACGACACGTCGTCCTACATTTTTACATTTATGATCTTTAAAGACCCCATGAAATCAAACAGAACCGGGCTCAGCAGCCGGACCGGACCAGGTTGGAGCTCGGTTACGTTTCGTTTTCACAATCCTTCTATAACGTGTCTGTCGTGAGTCTCCACGTCCAGCCAGTGCAGCGTGATCGTTTCTCACCCGGCTCTTCGAGCGTTACGTCGGAGCTCCCGGAGTAGCTGGCTTCGGTCTCTCCTTTGTTGACGTGTCGTTTCAGGTGGCTGATCATGTCCGTCTTTCGGGCGATGGTGACCGAGCACACGACGCAGTGGTAATGGGCCACGTGTCTCCCCGAGGCCTGGAGGAAGTTCACATGCAACATGTTGGTGACCGCAGACAAATTGTATGGATCAAATGTTTAACTCAGGCTCTGCATGAACACATTCAGCCCTCTGAGGTGTGACGTGACCACCTGAGGTGACGCCACACCTGAAGGTGACGCCACACCTGAAGGTGAAGCCACACCTGAAGGTGAAGCCACACCTGAGGTGACGCCACACCTGAGGTGAAGCCACACCTGAGGTGAAGCCACACCTGAAGGTGAAGCCACACCTGAGGTGAAGCCACACCTGAAGGTGACCTCACCTGCACGCAGTTTGTGTTCTCACCTGATCTCCGCTGAGGCTGGGCTTCAGGTTCCTGCAGGGCAGGTGACAGATGCACATCCTCTGGCCTATCAAAGGTCAGAGGTCAACATTTAACTTTGTGTGGATCAGATGGAGTGTACATCCCTGCAGCAGCGTGCGACTGTTTCCCACCTTCAAACTCCACGTAGACCTTCCAGTGGAGGTTCTGCAGGTGGCGGCG
This sequence comes from Collichthys lucidus, assembly GCA_004119915.2. Taxonomy (NCBI): domain Eukaryota; kingdom Metazoa; phylum Chordata; class Actinopteri; family Sciaenidae; genus Collichthys; species Collichthys lucidus. Next base: position 35,902,670 of record CM014085.1, read on the forward strand.
GAGCTTGTGGCTGTAGCAGGCTTTGAACTTCTCCTCAGGACACAGAGGACACGACTTACGGCCCGCTGATGAAAACGTAAACACCGATTCATCACCCTGATCTCTGATGCCTCTTCTTCATCATCTAATACGTTTAATCAAGAAGAAGTGATCTTACCGCCGTTGAGGTCGACCAGCATCTCGAGTCCCTCCAGTTTAGTCTGGATGGAGACGTGTCTCTCTGCGGAAGACACAAAGGTTCAGAAGTCTGAGTGATGGACACACAGACGCGTCTCTCACGTCCTCACCTGACGTTGTGGTCGAAGGTCTGGCATCGGCGTCTGCGGCAGCTTCGATCTTCACCGCCTGTTCTGCAGCTTTGTCGCCGGCCGGAGGTTCGTCTCCATCTTCTCCACCTTCACAGACGGAGAGGACACAAAGAACATTAATCTTCTCCTTCTGACACCATCCTGACGTCAAACAGTGTGCGGCTGACAGGAAATAAAGAAATAACATCAAACCTTCTGTTTGTTTTCTCTGAAAGCAAAAGTCTAAATTAAAAAGTGCCTAAAGACCAAACTGTGAGTAATTACAAGGCGTAGACGCCGTCACATGACCTGCGTCACCTAACGATGAAATAAAAACATCAAACTGAGGAAAAAGTAAAAAATGTCGGGACTTTAACTCGAACAATAAAAGTACAAATATATGAACACCCAGTGTCAGAGTGACTGATTACTGGATTATAATTATTAAAGTGTTAATGAGTTTTTACTTAATGTTGATGTATTTATATTATTGATCTAAAGTAACTGATTAGGTATAAGTACTGCAGTGCAATACTTGAGTACATGTACTTCGTTACTTCCCTCCATCCTGTCAAGTTCAGCTGAGGACGTGAACGTTAGTGAACCGTTAATAAAACGTTCCTAAGACGTTAGTGAACCGGAGCGGCTTCTCGGTCCTGCAGTGCAGCTCCGTGGTGAGGCCGTGTCACCCGGAGCTGTAACTTAGTCCAAGCCGGGGTCCGCCTCTCTGACCTGAGCCTCTGGGAGGAGCTCCGCGGGCTGTAGCAACATGCTAACGTTAGCTCCAACTAGCGTTAGCTTCAGCCTGCTGTTATTGTTGACTATTTAGGTCCCATGGTGGAGCTCCGTGGTGAGGCCCTCGTTTAGTTCATCAGTTACAAACTCGACCTGTCGGTGAATTCACCGGACGGCTTCTGACGCGGACCGAGCGGCGGTTCGTTCCCCGCTCCAGGGACACGGACGCGGGGTTCAGACGACGGACGGGCGGCGGGTTACTCACGTTTGATATCGACGTCCTCCTGGTGTAGCTGAGCAGCGTCCGCCTCTTTGAGCTCCGCCATTATTAACTCAGCGCTCCGGCGGCAGCGTACGCAGGAAGTGCTGGTTCGTGTACGCAGTTTACGGAAGCTGCGCAGTTTATCTTAGACGTAAGAGTCGGTGGAGTTTAAAACGAAGTTTGATTAAAATGAGAAATGTTAAACACGCGATGATCAGAGCTGACGAACAGACTCACTAAAACTGAATCAACTTCAGGAGCAAACCGAGCCGTTACCTGCATGCACCGGCAGGTGGCAGCAGAGCGGCGTGCTGTTAATGTGTGGGAAGTTCGGCTCTTTTTAGGGAGCGGATCATTCGACTCAACTCACCAAGACGAGCCGACTCTTTCGACTCCTAAGCGGCTCTTCATTTCACACTCATCTTATATTTTTCTTTAATTCAGCCACATATAGATAGATAGATAGATAGATAGATAGATAGATAGATAGATAGATAGATAGATAGATAGATAGATAGATAGATAGATAGATAGATATAAACAAGTGAAACCACAAACTGCAGTTCCTCTAACGTCCACTTGAGGCTGGCTCCAGAAGTGAGTCAATCTCCATAAGTCCCCATGTTCAAATGTCCAACTTCACAGCAGAAATAAACTGGTACAAAAAACAGTTTTGGTCCTTTATAGATATTTTCCCTGTTCATGATAGCTATGAATTGTTCTGTTCAAATTATATTGATAAAGTTATGCAGGATTAAGAGCATGGACGCTTTGATTGACAGGTGGGTGTTGTTACAGGTGTCCAGTTTAAGCATCTAGGCTTCATTCAGCCTAAAACTTCACAGCTTTTTAAAACCGCTCTTACATCACTGTTTCATAACCAAATCACCCAGTATGGACCCAAATATCCTAAAACTTTGTTATGATCACGTAGTCAATGTTCTCAGTGTCACGTGAAATTCCCAGAAATGTGTAGTAATGTGTGTGTGTTTCTAATGAGTGTGTATGGTGTGTATGTGTACATGACTGTTCTGGAGTTTCCTCTCCTTAGGTTCCACGAGGTCCCGTGTGGCCTTGAGGTCCTGTGTGGCCTTGAGGTCCAGCGTGGCCTTGAGGTCCTCAGCAGTATCAGTTGTTTGTCTCTGGTTGGGAACAGTAGGTGCCAGTCTGTCTCCACACTGTGGTGTCCAGGGTCACAGAGACCTGTTGCTGCCTTCATAGACATCATAGATAGCTTGTTGTTGTAAACAGACATGTGTGTCTCCAGACTAGAACATGCTGACAGTAACACCTCCATGGGTAAAGACATTCTCTGTGACTCATTCTGGGCGTGTAGTATTTGTGCTGTTATCTTGGGGTTTAAAGTCGATCCACCAGGATGAGTTGGGCACAATGTGAGACCGACTCAGGCACTTCTGATCAACTCTGACAGTGTCTCTGATTCAATAAATAAAACAGCATCAGACACCAGAGGCTGCTGAACACTCATGAAGTGTTTGAGACACATTTGATACATTTGCATGTTGTGGTCATAGTGCAGCATGAAAACTGGATCAATAACAGCCTCAGTTATCTGAAAACTGTGATCAGACTTTATTGTCTCTCACAGAATGAGAACTGAAACCTGTAATATCTCACAGACGGGTCCGTTACTTCAAAAACAACATTCAAAACTCAAATTTATCGACCATTTAGAGGAAAGATCTCTGTCAGTTTAGAGGTTAAAAGATAAAAAAAGAAATAAAATGAACTTTTTTATAAATCATGTTTCTTTTTCCTTTCAGTAAGACAGACAGATACGTGGCTGTAGGTTTCTATTCCTGACAAATGAAAGCAACAAATGATCTTTATTCAGATTATCACATAGATGATCAACTATCAGCACATGAACTACTCCACAGAGACAAGTGTGAACTCTGCACTCTCTTGAACTCTTATGATTAGAACGTGTCATTGAATCCTCTAAACAGCCACATCTTTATATTTATAGTTTGTTTATGATTATTGTTGTTTTATTATTATTTATTATTTAAGGACAGGCTCTTAGACAGTCTGCAGGGACATCTCAGAGACTACGTCCAGGTTTTAGACAGTCTGCAGGGACATCTCAGAGACTACGTCCAGGTTTTAGACAGTCTGCAGGGACATCTCAGAGACTACGTCCAGGTTTTAGACAGTCTGCGGGGACGTTTTAGAGACTACGTCCAGGTTTTAGACAGTCTGTGGGGACGTCTCAGAGACTACGTCCAGGTTTAAGAAATAAAATAAACTTTTTATAAATCATGTTTCTTTTTCCTTTTAGTGGGACAGACAGATACGTGGCTGTAGGTTTCTATTCCTGACAAATGAAAGCAACAAATGATCTTTATTCAGATTATCACATAGATGATCAACTATCAGCACATGAACTACTCCACAGAGACAAGTGTGAACTCTGCACTCATTATGATTAGAACGTGTCATTAAATCCTCTAAACAGCCACGTCTTTATACCAGGAAATAATAAAGTTATAAATATTCATCTGCTGTCACCCTCAGGAATGTATCAACGACATTCACAACAATGAACATGGAACAGGTTTTAGACAGTCTGCAGGACGTCTCAGAGACTACGTCCAGGTTTTAGACAGTCTGCAGGACGTCTCAGAGACTACGTCCAGGTTTTAGACAGTCTGTGGGGACGTCTCAGAGACTACGTCCAGGTTTTAGACAGTCTGCAGGACGTCTCAGAGACTACGTCCAGGTTTTAGACAGTCTGCGGGGACGTCTCAGAGACTACGTCCAGGTTTTAGACAGTCTGCGGCGACGTCACAGAGACTACGTCCAGGTTTTAGACAGTCTGCAGGGACGTCACAGAGACTACAACCAGGTTTTAGACAGTCTGTGGGGACGTCTCAGAGACTACATCCAGGTTTTAGGGGAGTCTGTGGGGACGTCTCAGAGACTACATCCAGGTTTTAGACAGTCTGTGGGGACGTCTCAGAGACTACATCCAGGTTTTAGACAGTCTGTGGGGACGTCTCAGAGACTACAACCAGGTTTTAGACAGTCTGTGGGGACGTCTCAGAGACTAAGTCCAGGTTTTAGACAGTCTGTGGGGACGTCTCAGAGACTACAACCAGGTTTTAGACAGTCTGTGGGGACGTCTCAGAGACTAAGTTAACAGTTTAGAAAAGCTGTGTTTCCGGTGTGTGACCCGGAGTGTTAATCACGTAGCAGGTCACAGTCGGTCGGTCGCGTGTCTGTAGGTTTCTATTCGTGGGTAACAGAAAGTCCAGGAGTCCAAACCCAGCCCTCAGCATGACTTCATTTACAGCCACAGACTTTGAACGTGATGATTTGATGGTGCTGCAGCTACTTAAAGAGCAAAACGCGAGAAAGAGACTCACACTAAGAAAACAGAATGAGGTGAGGAACATTTTAATATCTTAACTTTAACTAGAGATCCAAAGTCACTCCTTTAATTTTGTTCTCTCCTTCTTTCCTTCCATGATTTGAAGACCTTCTTCTTTCTTCAGTTTTCCATTCACTTCCTTCCTTCCTTCCTTCCTTCCTTCCTCTCTTTTGTCTCCTCTTCGGTGTCTGATCCATTTCTTTACTCTTTGTTTCCTCCTTTTCTGCTCCCTTTCTTCCTTCCTTCCTTCCTTCCTTCCTTCCTTCCTTCCTTCCTTCCTTCCTTCCTTCCTTCCTTCCTTCCTTCCTTCCTTCCTCTCTTTCTGTCTCCTCTTTGGTGTCTTGATCCATTTCTTTACTCTTTGTTTCCTCCTTTCCTGCTCCCTTTCTTCATTCCTTCCCTCACCTTCCTTTCTCTTCCCTGATATATCCTTCTTTAGTTCACTTGTTCTTCCTTCTATCTCACCTTTACTCCCTTGTTCATTAACCTTGATTAACCTTAGTGAGTTCAACACCCACTAAGAAATGATTCCTTCCTTCCTGCTGATGATGTGTTTTAATATTTGTTGTTTTTGTTCTCCATCAGTGCTGCTCAGAGTCCAACAACACCGAAGTCCAAACTGGAGGCCCTGCAGTGCCACTTCACCTGGGATCTGGACTGCAGCAGGTTCAAACGTTTCCGTCTCAGGGACAAGCTGGAGGACATTGGTACCGAGGAGGGAAACAGCTGGCTGGGTCACATTTACAACCTGCAGGGGTTCATTCAGTACAAGTTAGATTTAACTGAAGACGCCCAGAGTTTGTTCAACAAGGCTGCAGAGGCCTTCAGCCAGACAAGAGGGGCAGCTGAGGGTCCCTGGTTAGTGGTGAACTACGGGAACCTGGCCTGGCTGCACCACCACCTGCGAGACCAAGCAGAGAGTCAGGCTTACCTGTCAAAGGTCGACGCCCTGATGGAAAAATATCCATCTCCATCCCAGGACGAGCTCCATCCGGAGATCTACGCTGAAAAAGCCTGGACCCTGATGAAGTTCAGCACAGACAAAAAGCTGCTGGCTGCAGATTACTTCCAGAGAGCCATCAGGATGCAGCCGGACATGGTGGAGTGGAACACCAGCCGGATTTTAGCGTTGGTGAACGCTTCTAACCACAACAAAGAAGAAGAGCTGGGGGCTGACGTCTTTGAGGAAATGAGGATCGCCAAAGAACAGGATCCAGAGAACTTGTACCTCGCTGCTCTTTATCTTGAGCAACGTGCTAAGAGAGGAGAAAGTATTGAAGATGAAGCACGTGAGTTATCCAGAGAGGTTTTAAGAAATCCTGTCAGCAGCTACAGTGGGATGAAACTATTACTATGGGTTTACACAAACTATGTGTCTAAAGATGAGGCCATAGATCTGGCAGAGGAGGCTCTGGAAGAACATCCAGATTCACGTTATCTGAAGAGCTGTGCTGCTCTCTGCTACAGGTGGAAGATCCTTTATTCAAGAGACGAGCGAAAGCAAAGCATGGTAGACAGAGCAATCAGCCTCTTTAAGGAGGTGATTCCTCTTTACCCTCATACTTCCTTTTTGAAGAAAATAGACCTAGCAAGGATTACTGAAAAGTCAACCCACAGTCAGGCTAAAGCTGAGCAGATATACCAGCAACTGCTAAAACATGATCTGGAACCTGCAGAGAGACAGATGCTTTACTACAACTACGCAAACCATTTATTTTACATCCACAAGGATTACGCCAATTCAATTAAGTACCACATGCTGGCAGCAGAGATACCACAACGATCTTTCTTTCGTCAGAAAAGCATCAGCGTCCTGAAGGAGATTAGAGACAGAAACAGGAGCCGAATGTGCAGAGAGATAGAGGCCTTCCTGGCAAACCTGCAGGAGCCACAACACTGCTTCTGAATCCAGACACACACACTTTACACTACCAGTGAATCCTGTTTCCATTCAAACAAACTAAATTTCCTGCTAAATTCAAACATTTGAAATGATAGCATGATCCTGCCTTACATCGGGCAGTACCACAGTTCTTGGTGGCTCCCTAGAGTCATTTTCCCTCTTTGACGCCGCAGTGGTAGATAATACTCAACATGCAAGAAACGGACCTGTCCTCTTTAAGGTGTCCTTCCAGTGACGGAAATGTGATGCGGAGAGTTCAACAGTTTAATGAACTCTGGTTGAATCCTTTCCAGGCTCGCCTGTTGTGCCTTTTTGCGTTTATGTGTATTGTATGTATCCACTGTGGACATGTTGAGATGTTTTTAATATAATCCAGTTCATTAGATGATTCATTAAAACATGTTTTTAATCACAGGTTCTTCTTCTTAACTCCCATGTACCCGTAGTGTTTCCTATGTTCCTGTTGTGTTGATCAGTTTGTGCTTCAGCTCTGTATTTTCAGTTCATGTAAGAACAGGATACTTTATACCAGATGAAATGTGCTTTGCTGTAAAATCAAACTCGTCCATTTGATTTAGAATCTGAACATTATCACCAGATTCAAACAAAGTACGTCATGCTGTCTCAGCTGTACACAATACTAATACTATGAAATAAACATGATGTGCACTAAGAAAACTTCTTCAGCTTTTGTGTTTCACATTATTTTACATGCCAAAATTATGGAAAACTGGATCAATAACAGCCTCAGTTATCTGAAAACTGTGATCAGACTTTATTGTCTCTCACAGAATGAGAACTGAAACCTGTAATATCTCACAGACGGGTCCGTTACTTCAAAAACAACATTTAGAGGAAAGATCTCTGTCAGTTTAGAGGTTAAAAGATAAGAAAAGAAATAAAATGAACTTTTTATAAATCATGTTTCTTTTTCCTTTCAGTGAGACAGACAGATACGTGTCTGTAGGTTTCTATTCCTGACAAATGAAAGCAACAAATGATCTTTATTCAGATTATCACATAGATGATCAACTATCAGCACATGAACTACTCCACAGAGACAAGTGTGAACTCTGCACTCATTATGATTAGAACGTGTCATTAAATCCTCTAAACAGCCACATCTTTATATTTATAGTTTCTTTATGATTATTATTGTTTTATTATTATTTATAATTTATAATTTACAAGGACACGCCACAGAGACTACGTCCAGGTTTTAGACAGTCTGCGGGGACGTCACAGAGACTACATCCAGGTTTTAGACAGTCTGCGGGGACGTCACAGAGACTACGTCCAGGTTTTAGACAGTCTGCGGGGACGTCACGGAGACTACGTCCAGGTTTTAGACAGTCTACGAGGGCGTTGTTATAAAAATTAGGTTCATACTGGGGTTCAGATGTTTTAACTCATATGTGTGTTTCCTGTCTTTTGCATGTCTCGTGCAGGATGGCAGGGACAGGTATCAGTAGCTCAAGGACCGGAGAGACAAGGACGTCAGAAACAGGCCTGAGAAATGTCATTCTGATACAAAGTGTTCATTACTGAGCAGAAAACTAAAAAAGGAAAGTTATGACGTTATCTGTATCAGGTGGGAGGTGTCCGAGACAGCCCATTTTAAAACATGTATAAGAACCAACAGTTAGAGCTCCTCAGGGAGCCTTTTCTCTGTGACCGCTTTTGTGTGCTGCACTGTGAAACGCTCCTTCTTGTACAAGAATAATAAATTCAACTTAAACTTTGATACTTTGAATCCAGTCGTCTTTATTCAAGGGTGCTGCTTTAATGTATATTGGGTTCTGGCTGCATCAGGACAGCTGAACATGCCTTAAAGTCCACCACCATGCTGTGGTGGAAGAAGTACTCACATCCTTTATAATCCTGATTCCAAATAAAGTTGGAAAACAAACAAATAAAATCAGAATGCAGTGATCTGCAAATCCTGTTCACCTTCCCTGAAAAAAAGTTTGAATGAAACTGTGATGCAGCATGTAGCATTAGCTGGATCAATGATGACCATAATTATCTGCAAACTGTTATTTCAGATAGAAGCTACAGGCATAAACATGAGGGTTTAATACTTCACAGTGTTTCTAACTCATCTGAATCAGGACAAAATGTCGAGTCATTTGTGTGTGTGTGTGTGTGTGTGTGTGTGTGTGTGTGTGTGTGTGTGTGTGTGTGTGTGTGTGTGTGGGTGTGTGTGTGTTTGGTTTTCCATTCCTGAGAAATGAAACTCAGACTGGTAGCTCCGCCTGTGAATCCTTCAGTGTGAACATTTAAAGCTGCTGCTCAGCATCACAACATTTACAGAGAAGAAGAAGCTTGGACCTCTGAACCCGAACAGAACCAGAACAGAACCAGAACAGAACCAGAACAGAACCACTGAGAGGAGGAAACAGCTGAATGATGAGGTGAGTCATTAAGATTTATTCAATGTCTGGTAAAATATTAACATTTATACAACAGTCAGGTCAGAACAAGTGATGTGATTGGACAAGAGAGCAGACTTAATATTAACGTTACATTGACGTTACATTATGTTACATTAACGTTACATTATGTTACATTAACGTTCACCATCTATAGATTGTAACAAAGCAGATAAGATTAGATAAAACTTTATTGATCCCACAACGGGGAAATTCACTTGTTAGATAGAAACCAAGGAGGGAAACACAAGTGTACATATTTACAAGAAGTACTAATATATTTCTAAAATATATAGTGTAATATGACAATAAAATGGATGAACCCACAGTGGCACAATGGAAACAGAAGCTGAGGGTGGTGAATGAAATGGAAGCTTGAACCGCTAAATTACAATTAAGGTCGGATGTTTTCATGAGGAGGTGGCTGCCTATGATAAGCTGCTAACTGAGGGGGACCCACAGTCTGCTGGAATAACTGTCTACGTATTTACTTTTTTTAAATATACTTATTATTTCTCGCCCACTTGTATTACTCCGGGCCCCAGTGTCTTTTATCCTTTTTGTTGTTGTTGTTTGTTTTGGTCCCTGTCTTAAGCACTATCATATATAATTTGTGATGTTGTCAAGGAATGTTTGTGTTATGTTCTTCATTAATATAAAAAAATAAAGTAAAAAAAAAAATATATATATAGTGTAATATATTAGTAAAACATATTTCTACAAGTACTTTAAAACCATTTACTGCATAGTGCTGTTAGAAATGTTTCTGTAGCGTTGACAGAACGTTCCAAAACAAACATATCATCAGTCTGAACTAAAGCTCCGTGCGCTGTCCCTTTAAGAAATATGACACCTGAACAATTCATTCACATTACGTCACCTGTTCAAATCATATTAAAGTCTCTGTGCAGGCAGCTCCATGTTTTCTTTCAAACACAATAAACACGTGAAAAAGACATTTTAATGAAATGTGCTTCAAACAGGTTTTCACCAGTTTTTGTGGGCGGTCCTAAAACTTCACCTGGCCCAGAGCGGTTCAGAGGACACGCCCCCACAGTCCTGGAGCTGAGAGCGCAGCATTTGTACCTGATTTTGACACCTGATTTCATAAACATGTCGATATTTGTAATCATTTGAATTTGGCTGGGTGGTTAATAACACTTTCTTCTTTAGTCTGACAAACTCAAAACACATATTTATGTTGACTTTACTCGGACTTTAAGACTTAAAGTTATGCACTGATAATCCATGTATGGAAAACTGTTGCAAAGGAATATAAACTGGAGGGAGACATTGTCATTCTTAAATGGTGTGCACATAACTGAGACTATGAGACAATCATCATCCAGGTCCCTAGCAGCGGCTGATATCAGAGACTAGTCCAGCAGCGGCTGATATCAGAGACTAGTCCAGCAGCGGCTGATATCAGAGACTAGTCCAGCAGCGGCTGATATCAGAGACTAGTCCAGCAGCGGCTGATATCAGAGACTAGTCCAGCAGCTGATATCAGGGACTAGTCCGGCAGCGGCTGATATCAGAGACTAGTCCGGCAGCGGCTGATATCAGGGACTAGTCCAGCAGCGGCTGATATCAGAGACTAGTCCAGCAGCGGCTGATATCAGAGACTAGTCCAGCAGCGGCTGATATCAGAGACTAGTCCGGCAGCGGCTGATATCAGAGACTAGTCCGGCAGCGGCTGATATCAGGGACTAGTCCAGCAGCGGCTGATATCAGAGACTAGTCCAGCAGCGGCTGATATCAGAGACTAGTCCAGCAGCGACTGATATCAGAGACTAGTCCAGCAGCAGCTGATATCAGAGACTAGTCCAGCAGCGGCTGATATCAGCGACTAGTCCAGCAGCGGCTGATATCAGAGACTAGTCCAGCAGCGGCTGATATCAGAGACTAGTCCAGCAGCGGCTGATATCAGAGACTAGTCCAGCAGCGGCTGATATCAGAGACTAGTCCAGCAGCGACTGATATCAGAGACTAGTCCAGCAGCGGCTGATATCAGAGACTAGTCCAGCAGCGGCTGATATCAGCGACTAGTCCAGCAGCGGCTGATATCAGAGACTAGTCCAGCAGCGGCTGATATCAGAGACTAGTCCAGCAGCGGCTGATATCAGCGACTAGTCCAGCAGCGGCTGATATCAGAGACTAGTCCAGCAGCGGCTGATATCAGCGACTAGTCCAGCAGCGGCTGATATCAGAGACTAGTCCAGCAGCGGCTGATATCAGCGACTAGTCCAGCAGCGGCTGATATCAGAGACTAGTCCAGCAGCGGCTGATATCAGGGACTAGTCCAGCAGCGGCTGATATCAGAGACTAGTCCAGCAGCAGCTGATATCAGGGACTAGTCCAGCAGCGGCTGATATCAGAGACTAGTCCAGCAGCAGCTGATATCAGCGACTAGTCCAGCAGCGGCTGATATCAGAGACTAGTCCAGCAGCAGCTGATATCAGGGACTAGTCCAGCAGCGGCTGATATCAGAGACTAGTCCAGCAGCAGCTGATATCAGGGACTAGTCCAGCAGTGGCTGATATCAGAGACTAGTCCAGCAGCAGCTGATATCAGCGACTAGTCCAGCAGCAGCTGATATCAGAGACTAGTCCAGCAGCAGCTGATATCAGCGACTAGTCCAGCAGCAGCTGATATCAGAGACTAGTCCAGCAGCAGCTGATATCAGAGACTAGTCCAGCAGCAGTCAGTCCAGCTCGGCGTCTGTCTTTCAGCCTTTTATTTCACCAAGCTCTCACCAACCACTAAAAGTCAGTCCCACATTTACTCTTGTCCGGCGGCTTCTTGCTCGCTCACTCTCTCCTTTTCTCTTCTTAGCTTCCTCCGTCAGCGTCCTCTTCACTCTCTGCTCCTCTGCCATCATGTCCGTAGAAGCTGCTGAGCCTGGTTACATTTCCCACTCGCCCAGCTCCTGTTCTGGCACGACACAGGCTCCGCCCACCGTCAGCATTCCTGGGACTAACAAATTTCTTTTTCTTTCACATTCAATGCTCCTTCATTTTTCCTTCCTCGCTTTCTCCGTCACTCTGCTGATGATGTGTTTTAATATTTGTTGTTTCTGTTCTCCATCAGTGCTGCTCAGAGTCCAACAACACCGAAGTCCAAACTGGAGGTCCTGCAGTGCCACTTCACCTGGGATCTGGACTGCAGCAGGTCCAAACTTTTCCGTCTCAGGGACAAGCTGGAGGACATTGGTACCGAGGAGGGAAACAGCTGGCTGGGTCACATTTACAACCTGCAGGGGTTCATTCAATACAAGTTAGATTTAACTGAAGACGCCCAGAGTTTGTTCAACAAGGCTGCAGAGGCCTTCAGCCAGACAAGAGGGGCAGCTGAGGGTCCCTGGTTAGTGGTGAACTACGGGAACCTGGCCTGGCTGCACCACCACCTGGGAGACCAAGCAGAGAGTCAGGCTTACCTGTCAAAGGTCGACGCCCTGATGGAAAAATATCCATCTCCATCCCAGGACGAGCTCCACCCGGAGATCTACGCTGAAAAAGCCTGGACCCTGATGAAGTTCAGCACAGACAAAAAGCTGCTGGCTGCAGATTACTTCCAGAGAGCCATCAGGATGCAGCCGAACATGGTGGAGTGGAAAACCAGCTATGTCATTGGGTTAGTGAGGTCCTTTAAACACAGCAAAGAAGAGCTGGGGGCTGACGTCTTGGAGGAAATGAGGATCGCCAAAGAACAGGATCCAGAGAACTTGTACCTCGCTGCTCTTTATCTTCAGCAACGTGCTAAGAGAGGAGAAAGTATTGAAGATGAAGCACGTGAGTTATCCAGAGAGGTTTTAAGAAATCCTGTCAGCAGCTACAGCGGGATGAAACCATTAATAAGGCTGTACAGAAGCTCTGAGTCTATTGATGAGGCCATTGATCTGGCAGAGGAGGCTCTGGAAGAACATCCAGATTCACGTTATCTGAAGAGATGTGCTGCTCTCTGCTACAGGTGGAAGATCGTATATTTCAGTGATAATCGTCCAAAGCAAAGCATGGTAGACAGAGCAATCAGCCTCCTTAAGGAGGTGATTTCTCTTTACCCTCATTCTTCACTTGTGAAGAAAATGGACCTTGCAAATATATTCGCAAAGTCAACCCACAGTCAGGCTAAAGCTGAGCAGATATACCAGCAACTGCTAGAAAGTGATCTGGAACCTGCAGACAAACAAGTGCTCTACAACAACTACGCAAAATATTTAAACTTCGATCGGCGCGATAGAAACAGGTCAATAAAATATCACATGATGGCGGCAAAGATACCGGAACAATCCTTCTTCCGGGACAACAGCATCGGTGTTCTGGAGAAGATTAGAGACAGAAACAGGCACCGAATGTGCAGAGAGATAGAGGCCTTCCTGGCAAACCTGCAGGAGCCGTAGTGTTTGTAACACGATGGATAGATGGGGAACAGGTGGAGGTGGAGGTGGAGGTGGGGATTGCCCTCCTGGTGCCACCTTGTCTAGAGAAGCTCTTGAATGCCCCCCATGGCTAGCTTTCTATCGTCATCATAACATCCACTGTGGACATGTTGAGATGTTTTTATTATAATTCAGTTCATTAGATGATTCATTAAAACATGTTTTTAATCACAGGTTCTTCTTCTTAACTCCCATGTACCCGTAGTGTTTCCTATGTTCCTGTTGTGTTGATCAGTTTGTGCTTCAGCTCTGTATTTTCAGTTCATGTAAGAACAGGATACTTTATACCAGATGAAATGTGCTTTGCTGTAAAATCAAACTCGTCCATTTGATTTAGAATCTGAACATTATCACCAGATTCAAACAAAGTACGTCATGCTGTCTCAGCTGTACACAATACTAACACTATGAAATAAACATGATGTGCACTAAGAAAACTGCTTCAGCTTTTGTGTTTCACATTATTTTACATGTCAAAATTATTTTTCATTTGGTCTAATTAAACAGGAAAATATTCAGTTCCTTTAAGGGACAAATTCACGAAGTGTTTGAGACACATTTGACACATTTGCATGTTGAATGCAGAATGAGAACTGAAACCTGTAATATCTCACAGACGGGTCCGTTACTTCAAAAACAACATTTAGAGGAAAGATCTCAGTCAGTTTAGAGGTTAAAAGATAAGAAAAGAAATAAAATGAACTTTTTATAAATCATGTTTCTTTTTGCTTTTAGTGAGACAGACAGATACGTGGCTGTAGGTTTCTATTCCTGAATAGAGAAATCTCCTGGTTTAAAACCAGCACAGAAAGTCCTTCAACTCTTCATAAAATATAGAAAGTCAATAAATAAATATTTATCTAAACGATAAATTCATCATATATAATTAATATACACACAGCATACATACATATATAAAAAATAAAAGAATCCACCAGCGACACCTGCAGACCGATTCTGAGACTTTTATTCTGAAAACAAACCGGAAGTGTTGTGTACATTTCCGCCGCTGGCTCATAGACTTCCGCCGCCGTGTCCGTGCTAGCCTGATGAACTAGCTCCGTGTTTGTGTCACTGCGATGGCGAACCGAACCGTCAAAGATGCGAACAGCATCCACGGAACCAACCCGCAGTACCTGGTGGAGAAGATCACCCGGACTCGAATCTACGAGTCCAAATACTGGAAGGAGGAGTGCTTCGGTCTGACCGGTGAGTTAGCAGCTTAGCTTAGCCATGGGGTAACGTTAGCAGCTTAGCTTAGCCACGGAGCTAACGTTAGCAGCTTAGCCTAGCCACGGGGTAACGTTAGCAGCTTAGCTTAGCCAAGGAGCTAACGTTAGCAGCTTAGCTTAGCCACGGAGCTAACGTTAGCAGCTTAGCTTAGCCACGGGGCTAACGTTAGCAGCTTAGCTTAGCCACGGAGCTAACGTTAGCAGCTTAGCTTAGCCACGGAGCTAACGTTAGCAGCTTAGCTTATCTACGGGGCTAACATTAGCAGCTTAGCCTAGCCACGGAGCTAACGTTAACAGCTGAGCTTAGCCACGGGGCTAGTTAGCAGCTTAGCTTATCTACGGGGCTAACGTTATCTTCAGTCACCTTGTTGTCCAGGTGTGTGAAGACACGAGCAGTTTGTCTCTGGTGTCCTCTGTGTGTCCAGGTGGAGACAAACAGTGCGTCAGTTTAAAGGGAACGTGACAGGTGGACGTTGGTTAGATGTTGGAGATCTTCTACCAGTCTGTGGTTGTCAGTGCCATCTTCTCTGCTGTTGTTTGTTGGGGCAGCAGCACCAACAGACTTGAGAAGATCATGAAGAAGGCTGGCTCTGGTCTTGGACTGAGACTTGAGTCTCTTGAGACTGTGGTGGAGAGGAGGACGCTGAATAAACTGTTCTCTATCATGGACAACGAGCAGCACCCTCTCCACCACAAAGTCAGGATGTGCGATATATCGTTGTTTACGTTATATTGTCAAAAACATTCCCCTACGGTAAGAATATGGCATCCCACGATAAAAACGATAAATTGATGATGTATGTATGTGCGTGACACACTCGCCTCCCAACACACATATTGACAAACATGGCGGAGCAGATACGTTGGGCAGCAAGGAGCTCTTTCCTCACGGCGAGGAGCCTCTTTCCGCATGGCGAGGAGCCTCTTTTCCTCACGGCGAGGAGCCTCTTTCCTCATGGCGAGGAGCCTCTTTCCTCGCGATGAGGAGCCTCTTTCCTCGCGATGAGGAGCCTCTTTTCCTCACGGCGAGGAGCCTCTTTCCTCATGGCGAGGAGCCTCTTTCCTCGCGATGAGGAGCCTCTTTACTCGCGATGAGGAGCCTCTTTTCCTCACGGCGAGGAGCCTCTTTCTTGCGACGAGGAGCCTCTTTTCCGCACGGCGAGGAGCCTCTTTTCCTCGCGATGAGGAGCCTCTTTTCCTCAGGGCGAGGATCTCTTTTCCTCAGGGCGAGGATCTCTTTTCCTCAGGGCGAGGATCTCTTTTCCTCACGGCGAGGAGCCTCTTTTCCTCGCGATGAGGAGCCTCTTTTCCTCAGGGCGAGGATCTCTTTTCCTCAGGGCGAGGATCTCTTTTCCTCAGGGCGAGGATCTCTTTTCCTCACGGCGAGGAGCCTCTTTTCCTCACGGCGAGGAGCCTCTTTTCCTCGCGATGAGGAGCCTCTTTTCCTCAGGGCGAGGAGCTCTTTTCCTCACGCTCCTGATGCCAATCAGACACTCGGTCAAACCTCCCCAGACAGCTATATCTATAATACTACACACATGTTTGAAAGGTATCTATATGTGAATACATACAGATATATGGATATATATGTGTCTGTCCAAAGCTGGACGATATGACCTAAAAATAAAATCTAGTCTAGTTAAAGTGTGAGCTCTGCAGAGATGTGTGCCTGAATATTCCTGACAACAGCAGTCAGCCGGAGCAGCCGGAGGACATCAGAGGGAAAACCAGAAAACATTTCCTCTATAAAATAAAATATGATCCGGTTTTGCTGTGTGACTTAGTGCCGTAAAGCGTTACGTACTTCTCCAAAGTTACACCGTGTTAATCTGAATGCTCGTTGTGTCGTCCACAGCTGAGCTGGTCGTGGACAAAGCGATGGAGTTGAAGTACGTCGGTGGAGTTTACGGGGGGAACATCAAGCCAACTCCGTTCCTCTGCCTCACTTTGAAGATGCTGCAGATCCAGCCTGAAAAAGACATCATCGTGGAGTTCATCAAGAACGAAGACTTCAAGTGAGTCTCAGTCTGTGGACCAGTCAGAGCGGACACCGCTAAGCAGGTGTCACATTCAGAGAGAGAGACAGTCAGACAGTTGTGTGAAGGTGTTCCTGTGTACCTGCCGAGCTTCATGTTGGCCGTGTTCTCTCTCCGTCTTTCTTCAGATACGTCCGTTTACTCGGAGCGATGTACATGAGGCTGACGGGCACCGCGGTGGACTGCTACAAATATCTGGAGCCGCTTTACAACGACTACAGAAAGATCAAAACTCA
>CM014085.1:35919724-35952224 GCA_004119915.2 Collichthys lucidus
TTAAAAGATGTGCATCATAAATAAACAATCAAAGCTTCGTGCGTTTGTGTTTTACTGGCACATTAAACCATTTATTGTTTGTGTTGTTCTCCTGACACGTTCACACAGAGACGGCTCCAGGCCTCGTTTGTTTAAAGACTCTGATTTTATTATTAATATTTGCACACAATGTTTCCATTCACCAACATTCATCTGGTGACAGTCTGCGGTCACGGGCTGCTCCCTGTAGACTGTCCTGACGTCTCTATAAAGAAGCTCTGCAGGTGAAAAGGCACAGAGGCGGAGCTGATGCTGCTCAGACTCCGATGGACCGGTCTCTATGGCAACCGCATCCATGTGATTTAAGGCAACATGGAGGGACTATAAGGCACTGAGCCACTTCTTCAGTCCTTTTTAGTTACAATCCTTTTTAGTTACAATCCTTCAGTAGATCCGAAAAGAAATAAACTGTCGAAACTATAAAGAGGATTTTTAATTTGGCTTCATGCACGAGGTCGATTATGTTCAAACTTCTGCTCCAGCTTCATCTGGGACTCGAGGGAGGATGAACGACGACGTTGATCTTAGCCTAGCTTAGCACAAAGACTGTAAGCAGAGGGAAACTGCTAGCCTGGCTCAGTCTAAGTTTGAAAGTGCACGACGCCTCGAAAGTTCAAAAATGAATTTGTCTTTGTTTGTTTTTATGAGCTGGAAATATCCAAATTACTGTTGGAAGGTAAATAAGCAATAAGTCATCTAACTTTGAAGTGAAACATCTGGTTAGTTCAAATCTGATGCAGGTAACATTGTTAAAATGAAGCATCATTAATATTCCAGTGACGCGTGGTGACACTCTGTTTACAGCCAGGCTAGCAGTTTCCCCCAGCTTCCAGTCTTTATGCTAAGCTACGCTAACACGTCCACGTAACCTACCACAGCGGCGACGCGTCACGAGTTAAAACAGTTGTAATAGAAGTTTCTAAAAACTTGATGTAATGTTGAAACAAAAAGAAATCCGTCACAGTCACCGTTAATATGTCGATTTGTGATACGAGCCGTTTAAATAATTTACCACAGTTTTCATGCATATGTGTTTTAAAAAGGTCACGGAAGCTTTCGTGAAAGTTTCTGGGGAACGCGTCCGGGTTGGTGAGGCGGTTTGTTCCGGGCTGGAAGCTGCCGATGACGGTTCGGTTCTCTTCAGGTTCCTGAATCATTTTGAAGAACTGTAACGCGGCTGCGATCGCTCACCGAGCTTCACTCCTCTTTAGGAACACCGCTCGGGTAACGCTGCACCAGCTCCTCCACCTCGAACACTTCCACCACCAGGTCCCGGATCTCCTTGATGGAGTCCAGGGGAGGCTCTTCAGGGCTGGGCGGGGTTTCCTCTTTGGCGGGCTCAGAGGACTGAGCGGGTGTAGCTTCAGCTGCCTCCACTGATGGCTCGTCCCAGCTAACCTCGACGTCCCCGCTAACCTCGACGTCCCCGCTAACCTCGACGTCCCCGCCAGCCTCGACGTCCCCGCTCACAGCGTCTGTCTGGGCCTGAGGGGACGGCGGCTTGTCGCTCGTGGTTTGGTCCTCAGCCGGTTCGTCTGAGCTCTCGGGGGATTTACTGAGGTTGGCCTCGTCCTCCAAGACGTCAGAGGTCGTCGAGACTTCATCCTCGCTGCTCTGTGTCGCCTTGACTTCATCCACGGACTCCATATCTGACGGAGCCGACTCACTTCCTACGGACACATCCACAGAGTTTGGGTCTGAGACGGTTACTGGTTCTGTTTGCTCTTGCTTCAGGTCCAGGCCGTCGTCTGCAGGTGTGAGTTCAAGTGTTTGTCCAGCAGAGGGAGCCTCGAGCTCGACTTCAGAGTTTCCACAGTCGCTCTTTTCTTCACTGCCGGCTGCAGTTTGGCCCTGAGCGCCTTCAGCTGACATGATGACTGCTTCATTTGCAGACCCGGGACTTTGAGCAGGAACTTCTGGCTCCCTTGTAGATCCACAACTTGGTGCAGGAGGTTCTGGTTCATTTGCAGGATCAGGACTTGGTGCAGGAGCTTCTGGTTCATTTGCAGGATCAGGACTTGGTGCAGGAGCTTCTGGTTCATTTGCAGGATCAAGACTGGGTGCAGGAGGTTCTGGTTCATTTGCAGGATCAGGACTTGGTGCAGGGGGTTCTGGTTCATTTGCAGGATCAGGACTTGGTGCAGGAGCTTCTGGTTCATTTGCAGGATCAGGACTTGGTGCAGGAGCTTCTGGTTCATTTGCAGGATCAGGACTTGGTGCAGGAGCTTCTGGTTCATTTGCAGGATCAGGACTTGGTGCAGGAGCTTCTGGTTCATTTGCAGGATCAGGACTTGGTGCAGGAGCTTTGGTCTGTGCTGCTGCCGCCTCCACGTCTGTTTTTATACTTTCTGCTTCTGTCTGGGCGTCAGCGCTCAGCGTCTGAGGCTCGGCCGACGTCTCGACCTCTTCTTGGATCATGGTCTCTGGAGCTGCCGCTTCGTTTACTTCCTGCATCTCACTCCGGTCAGCTGGATCTGCCACAGTCGGGGTTTCAAGTGCAACAGGGGCGACTGCTTCTTCCTTCACAGCCTGGATGGGATCTTCAGCTTCGAGGGGCGGTAACGCCGCCTCCTGACTGACGGCGACACTCTGAGCAGCCTCTTTTTGTTTCACCAGAGGCGTCTCGATGGCCGCCGAGTTCGATGAGGCTTCGCTCTGCAGCACGCCGTCCACCTTCTCCTCCTCCTGCTCCTTCTCGGGGGTGGACGGCAGACCGTTGACCGCAAGAGGAGACGCGGGAGAGGAGGATTTCGAGGGGGAGGCGAGCGTCATGGCGGGGCTGCTCGGGGTGGAGACGGGCGGCGAGGAGAGGCTGGAGCGGCTGGACTGGCTGAGCAGGTCTCTGCTGTCTGTGAACAGGTTGTACTTCTTCAGGCTCGCCGCCTCCTTCACCACTGCCGGACGAGGAGGAAACAGGAAGTTAGAGGTGATCTGAGGCGTGTGTGTGTGTGTGTGTGTGTGCGTGTGTGTGTGTGTGTGTGTGTGTGTGTTTCATTCATACCTTTGGTGACCTCCTTGTCCAGACTTTGCAGCAGGATGCTCTCGTAAACGTTCTGAACATGGATGAAGTTGGAGTGGTCGGCGTAGACCGACTGTTCCAGATCCTGAAGCTCCTGTAGGGACACACACACCAGGTCAGTGTGTGTGTGTGTGTGTGTGTGTGTGTGTGTGTGTGTGCGTGCGTGTGTGTGTGTGTGTGTGTGTGAGACTAACAGTCTTGCAGGTCGGGGCCAGGCTCTTCTTGATGAAGGGCAGGGTGATGGAGACGAGCGCCTCCCTGGAGATCCTCTTCCTCACCGTGCTGCTGTCGTAATCATATTGCTGCAGGAGACGAAGACGAGAGCTGGTTTTAGTTTTTGTCTTTCAGGTCTGAGAAGCGTCGACACGGCGACACGTCGATCTCAGCTGGTCAAACCATCATGTGACATTTAAAAACAACATTCAGGAAGTTTGATGTCAGCGTGAATCTTTTTCATCATCATCATCGTCACTCTCTGACCTTCAGCACTCGGTGTTTGGCCTTTTCGATGGCCGAGCTCGCGTTGTCTGGATTGTCCTTCACGGCTTTGTAGAGCAGCTGCTCAAACGTGTACGCTGCGTTCATCATCAGCTGAAACACACACACGCACACACACACACACACACACGCACACACACACACACACACACACACACACACACACACACACACGCACACACACACACACACACACAGGATGAGGTCAGACTGATGGAAATGTTTCATCAGATCACGTCTGATTCATCGTGTGTTCACACTCTGTGTTTCAGCTCAGACGCTGAGTCGTAAATGAGTCAGAGGATTCCTTCGCCGTGTGTGTGTGTGTGTGTGTGTGTGTGTGTGGTGTGTGTGTGTGTGTGTGTGTACCTGCTGCAGGTCGATCTGAGCGCTGTGGATCACCCCCGTGATGTTTGAGAATCCGAATCTGTCCTGCAGGTGCTGCAGTTTCTCCTGCAGGGAGCCGATCCTCTGATAGCAGCTCAGCAGGCTCGGCCTCAACATGTCAGCAAGAGCCTGAGAGAGAGAGAGAGAGAGGAGGGGGGTTCAGAGACCAGCCTGTAGATACAGTTCAATCACACACACACACACACACACACACACACACACACACACACACACACATACACACATACACATACACACGCCACACACACATACACACGCACACGCACACACAACACACAACACACCACAACACACACATACACATACACATACACACACACACACACACACACACACACACACACACACACACACACACACACACACACACCACACACACTTCCTGTAGACGAACCTTCTTCAGCTGCTCGTTGTCGTCCTGCAGCAGGACGTCCTGACAGATCCGGTCCATCATGGTCTCACTGAGCTGCCGTCCCTCCTGGAAACCGGAGCTGACCGGTTCCATCAGCTCCTCCAGAACCGAGCCCAGGTACGGCTGCACGGACTCGGAGCACAGCTTCTCTGCCGGCTCCGACACTTTGGCTGGAGACAGAAAGGAAACAATCAGACAAAAGGACTGAGGAGGTCTGTGTGTGACCCTGAAGCACAGGTAACAGGTGAGACGCCTCAGACCAGACCTCAGACCAGACCTCAGACCAGGCCTCAGACCAGACCTCAGACCAGACCAGAACTTTACAGAAACAGCGTTCTGTACTCTGATCATACACAGCGCCGCGACATGGACCCTGGTCCTGACAGTCCAACTCCTGAAGTGGAGGACAAGTATTCCTTTATTGTCCTCAAAACCACGAACACGACCACCCTCCACACCGTCACTCTGTAAAGTTTCAACACGACCTGAAGCAGCAGTCTGGTTTGGTGGCGTCTCGCAGTGTAGATTGCAGCCCCCTCGCCTCGCCCTCCCCTTCCTAACATAAAGGAGAAACTACGGCCGCTGTTCTGTTTGTGGTGACGCCCCGTTCATGTCGCGGTGTCGTCGAGTTTGAAACCTCTGCAGTTAGTTTGAAGAAGAGATGATGAAGGTTTGGACAAAGATCTGAAAACGTCTCAGATCTCACGACACGCCGACCTGCAGCAGAGAGTCTGATTCACAACGATTAAACACTGATGGAAACATGAAGATCATAATGTGTAAATCACAATGATTGAGACATCAGCTGATGTGCTTTTGATTGACAGCTGATGAGGCATTGCTTTTACTCCTTTTATGGAGATCTGTGATGTGAAGCAGCTCCTCTGTGATTTATGAAGCGGAGCGCGACACAGATTTCTGCATATTTCTGTCTCGGCTGTGTTTTATGTGTCTGGACTGTGCTGTGACTCGGAGCCAGCCTCGCGGATCACGCAGGAATGCAGCTCATCCTGTCGGCCTGTCCACGCGCCAACACAACAACGGGAACGCTACCTCGGACTTTCTCCTCCAGCTGCCGCCTGGACTCCAGGATCTGGTCCATGTCGGAGTGGATGAGGACTTCCTGCTGCCGCACCGACGTCCGACATTCCTCCTTCAGCGCCGAGAGTCCCTCCAACAGGTGCTCCTGGACCAGGATGTACGCCGCCTCCACCGTCTGGCAAAGGCAGAGAGAGACCGTTAAAGACAGAGACAAAGACAGAGATCAGCAGACGGCGGAGACACTCACAGCAAACCACACTCTCTTCTTCTCCGTCTTCTTGGCTTTGAGTCGAGGCAGCATGTCTTTCTCCAGAGACGGCAGCAGCTGCTCCATCACCACGTTGGCCATCACCTACAGGCAGACGGAAAGTACCGAGTTATTCAGAGATCCATCAGACATGTCTGACTGGAAACCACAGAGAGGTCTCCAAACCAAACGTCCAGGTCTGAGACAGTCTGCGGGGACGTCACGGAGACTACGTCCAGGTCTTAGACAGTCTGTGGGGACGTCACTGAGACTACGTCCAGGTTTTAGACAGTCACGGAGACTACGTCCAGGTCTTAGACAGTCTGCTGGGACGTCACAGAGACTACGTCCAGGTTTTAGACAGTCTGCAGGGACGTCACGGAGACTACGTCCAGACTGAAAGACTGAACCCTGAAAGTCTGGCTCTGCCTCGGCTTGTAAATCGTCACATCGAAGAAGTTTTTATGTTTGTTACTTTTGAAAAATAATTTTATTTTTAACAAAATCAGCTGTTGTCTCTGGACACAGTCTGATCAATAAAGACACTTTATGATTTTAAACTTCCTGTGAGATCAATAATAAGTTTAAAGAAATTAAAAAATTATTACCACACACACACACACACACACACACACACACACACACACACACACACACACACCACACACACACACACACACACTCATTATGCAAATAACGAGTTGATTTATTTATTTATTTTGGTTGTTCTACTGCATTTCACTCATTCCTGTCATTACTCAGACTGTTGTGTGTGTGTGTGTGTGTGGTGTGGTGTGTGTGTGTGTGTGTGTGTGTGTGTGTGTGTGTGCGTCAGCTGAGAGGTATGTGCAAGAAAAAAAAAAGCGAATTAGTGGTGAGCAGTGTGAGCACGCTGGTATGTATTTTTACTACACGTGTATGCAAAGGCAGAAAAAACAGGAAATGTGACTTATTGCTAAAACAAATGGACTTTAAAGTGGTGTTGTGTGTGTGTGGTGTGTGTGTGGTGTGTGTGTGTGTGTGGGTGTGTGTGTGTGTGTGTGTGTGTGTGTGCAGTTTCCTGCAGCACGTCAAACTTCCTTTCACCTCCAACTGATTTTAAAAACACAATGGAGCGTCTACACGTCGTCTGTGGGAGGATTCCTGCTCGACTTTAAAGGCAAAAGAGGAAATCAGCAGGAAGTCCAACAGAGAGACAGAGACGAAGACGAAGACGAGGACTCTGAGTCCACATGTCCAGTTTGTGCTGCTGGAAGACGAGACGATGCAAACGAGTCTTTGCTGCATTGTTCCATCATGCAAATACACTGCAGGCTGTAAACAGACAGACTGACGGACGGAGAGAGCAGCTTCTGTGTAGTTAGAAACAAAACCACGATGTTAAAGACAGAGACTACGTCCAGGTTTTAGACAGTCTGCGGGGACGTCACAGAGACTACGTCCAGGTTTTAGACAGTCTGCGGGGACGTCACAGAGACTACATCCAGGTTTTAGACAGTCTGCGGGGACGTCATAGAGACTACGTCCAGGTTTTAGACAGTCTGCGGGGACGTCACAGAGACTACGTCCAGGTTTTAGACAGTCTGTAGGACGTCACAGAGACTACATCCAGGTTCTAGACAGTCTGCGGGGACGTCACAGAGACTACGTCCAGGTTTTAGACAGTCTGCGGGGACGTCATAGAGACTACGTCCAGGTTTTAGACAGTCTGCGGGGACGTCAGAGACTACGTCCAGGTTTTAGACAGTCTGCGGGGACGTCACGGAGACTACGTCCAGGTTTTAGACAGTCTGCGGGGACGTCACGGAGACTACGTCCAGGTTTTAGACAGTCTGCGGGGACGTCCAGAGACTACGTCCAGGTTTTAGACAGTCTGCGGGGACGTCACAGAGACTACGTCCAGGTTTAGACAGTCTGCGGGGACGTCACAGAGACTACGTCCAGGTTTTACACAGTCTGCGGGGACGTCACAGAGACTACGTCCAGGTTTTAGACAGTCTGCGGGGACGTCACGGAGACTACGTCCAGGTTTTAGACAGTCTGCGGGGACGTCACAGAGACTACGTCCAGGTTTTAGACAGTCTGCGGGGACGTCACGGAGACTACGTCCAGGTTTTAGACAGTCTGCGGGGACGTCATGGAGACTACGTCCAGGTTTTAGACAGTCTGCGGGGACGTCACGGAGACTACGTCCAGGTTTTAGACAGTCTGCGGGGACGTCACAGAGACTACGTCCAGGTTTTAGACAGGGGATGTCACAGAGACTACGTCCAGGTTTTAGACAGTCTGCGGGGACGTCACAGAAACTACATCCAGGTTTTAGACAGTCTGCGGGGACGTCACGGAGACTACGTCCAGGTTTTAGACAGTCTGCGGGGACGTCACGGAGACTACGTCCAGGTTTTAGACAGTCTGCGGGGACGTCACGGAGACTACGTCCAGGTTTTAGACAGTCTGCGGGGACGTCACAGAGACTACGTCCAGGTTTTAGACAGTCTGCGGGGACGTCACAGAGACTACGTCCAGGTTTTAGACAGTCTGCGGGGACGTCACAGAGACTACGTCCAGGTTTTAGACAGTCTGCGGGGACGTCACAGAGACTACGTCCAGGTTTTAGACAGTCTGCGGGGACGTCACAGAGACTACGTCCAGGTTTCAGTCAGTCTGTACTTTGTGTATTTTACAGTCTCCGTCTCTGTTTCTGTCTGAGTCTGGTTGATAGCATAAATCTCATTCCGGGTTTCGTTAGACCGAGCGGGTGTTGATGAGAATAGATTATTGTGCGTCGCCTCTTTAAAGTCATCATGAAACTAATCAGCGCTGATAACGTATGCAAACACACAGACTGATGAACACAGAGCATGCTGTGTGCATGCAGCAGGACGACCAGAGCGTGACCTGTTCAAGTCCAGCACGGACCAGAGTATGGAGTCCACTTCCTGGACTCGTGTCCTCGAGCAGGTACTGAACCCTCTAACTGCTCTGTGAGGCTCATCTCATCAGGTTACAGCAGTGTAAACCTGACGTACCCTGATGTCGCTTCCTATCAGCATGTCCCAGGCCTGGTATTTGCCTTTGTCCTGCCTGTAGAGCTGGATGGCTTTGAGGAAGGCCTGCACCTCGCACGTCTTCTTCTTCAGGAAGTCTGCAGGAGGGAGAGGAAACAGATGAGCCACCATCATCATCATCGTCTCATTATTATCTAAATGAAAAGTCAGGGACGCGCTCGGCTGCTCGGAGCAGAGACTCAAACGTTTCCTCTCTGCTCCCAGCCTGTGTGGTGAGTCTGTCGCCATGGCAACTGTTGACAGTGGTTCAAGTGATGCTGCAGGGACCAAAATCAGAGTCTGAAGCCTGAAGTACAGAAGACATCACGACGGCAACCGGATCCATCCGAGTCATCCTGCAGGTCGTTCTGTCACACGTTACAGAACTCTGATCCGGTACTGAAGTCTAAGTACCAACACGTCATCACATCATCTGCGTTCTTTCTGTTGGTTCACTGTCGCCTCCTGTGGTTCCAGCTGGACGCTGCAGTCTCACCTTGGTTCTGGTGTCGGATGCAGTCGGACAGGATGGACAGGAAGGCGGCTTGTTTGGCCTGTTGTCTGAAGCAGAAGTACGAGTCTCTCCTGTACGGCAGACGGAGGTAGACGGGGAACTGTCCGGGCATCCCCGACAGAGGAGGAGCGAAGTCCTCCTTCACGTCTGAAACACACAAACATGGCGACGGTCAGCTGAGACCACGCAGACGTTCAGACGTTAATGCTTCACACGGGTCGTGCCAGAACCAGAGCTGGGTTAGCAGACAGTCTCTCTTCACATGTACGGGCTGATCATTCGTTCCTGTGAGTTCCTGTCACACCTTGCTCGGGGCTCGCACAGGTGAATCAGCTGTGACGCCTTCAGTGTGACCTCAGTAAAAACAGGTTCAGACCTGCCTGTGTTACAGCTGCACGCTGATGATACGTCTGATTAAAGGGAAATCATCTTATCAAAGCGTCAATGAACTCTGTCTGTATGTGTATGTGTGTGTGTGTGTGTGTCTGTGTGTGTGTGTGTGTGTGTGTGTGTGTGTGTGTGTGTGTTGTGTGTGTCTGTGTGTGTGTGTGTGTGTGTGTGTGTCGATCATCAATACACAACCAATAACTAACATTCAGACAACCTTATCATACCTAACAGTTACCTAGTTTTTCTGTAACGTTGACAGAACGTTGCAGAGATAAAGGACGTCACATGACCACAGTTTCTCTACAGACTTCACAGACACAGGTACAGACACAGGTACAGACACAGGGGCTCAGGTACAGACACAGGTACAGACACAGTGGCTCAGGTGCAGACACAGGTACAGACACAGGTACAGACACAGGTACAGACACAGGGGCACAGGTACAGACACAGGTACAGACACAGGTGTAGACACAGGTACAGACACAGGTACAGACACAGGGGCTCAGGTACAGACACAGGTGCTCAGGTACAGACACAGGTGCTCAGGTACAGACACAGGTGCTCAGGTACAGACACAGGTACAGACACAGGGGCTCAGGTACAGACACAGGTGCTCAGGTACAGGCACAGGTGCTCAGGTACAGACACAGGTACAGACACAGGGGCTCAGGTACAGACACAGGTGCTCAGGTACAGGCACAGGTGCTCAGGTACAGACACAGGTACAGGCACAGGTGCTCAGGTACAGACACAGGTACAGACACAGGTGCTCAGGTACAGGCACAGGTGCTCAGGTACAGACACAGGTACAGACACAGGGGCTCAGGTACAGACACAGGTACAGACACAGGTACAGACACAGGTACAGACACAGGGGCACAGGTACAGACACAGGTGCTCAGGTACAGACACAGGTGCTCAGGTACAGACACAGTGACTCAGGTACAGACACAGGTGCTCAGGTACAGACACAGTGACTCAGGTACAGACACAGGTGCTCAGGTACAGACACAGGTACAGACACAGTGACTCAGGTACAGACACAGGTGCTCAGGTACAGGTGCTCAGGTACAGACACAGGTGCTCAGGTACAGACACAGGTGCTCAGGTGTGCAGCCAGCATCCCTTCATGTTTGTGTGTCTGTTTCATAAACACCGTCTGAGGCTGGAATCGTGCTGATAACTGTAGGTGATCTAGTGTCTGTCTCTATGTTTGTCCCCTCTGTCCTCCAGTGTGTGTCCAGCTCTGATACACTCTGAATGTGTCTCTTACTCACTGGTGTCATCGGGGAAACATTTGTCCACCATCGCCATGTACGCCTCCTCCGTGGTCAGCACAGCGCCCCCTGTGGGCAGCAGCTTCTGTCGTGGAGGAACTCCTTTAACGAAGGTCTGAAACAGAAAGAGCAGAGGTGACGCTCTCCGCCTGGACGTCAGCGCGGACGCGCTCATCGTCACCGCGACGTGTCGGCTCACCTCCAGGCTGTCGTGACACTCCAGGCAGTAATTGGCTCTCACCACCACGTACCTCTCCCGCCACTTCCTGGTGTCGTCAAAGTAAAGGACGCCTTCTTCGTACAGGACCTCGCCGGCCTCGAGCGCCTCCTGCTCAACACAGACAGGATGTTTTTATTCTGAAAGTGCTGCTGGGTTACTGATGTCAGTGTTACGTACCCTCTGCTGGAGCAGCTGTGTGATCTTCTCTTTGTGCTGCTCCAGATCATCTTCCACCTGAGAGAAGCGAGCCACCGAGAACTGCTTCCTGTAGTACGGACTGAAGTCCTTCAGCTCGGCCTCGGCCTGGCCTGCAGGAGAGGAGGCACAGAGGAACCATGTGACAGGTTTACTGAAGAAAAACACTTTAAACACAGCGAGCTGCTGAAAACTCAGCTGGTCAGATTTCAGCTGAACAATGAGAGAGCAGCGTGTTGTTACAGGTAGAGCGTGAAATCTGAACCAGCACGGCCAGTGTGAAGCACAAAGGCTCAGGCTGGTTCACTCTGTACGTGGACGATGTTAAAGGAAGATTCACACGCGGCCAGGACGGAAAATGAAAATGTAAAGAGTGATCTGGGGAAAATAAAACACATGAACGTGTTCTGACGTCAGAGAAGCTGGACAGAAACCAAACACGTCAATGAAACCTAGAGTCGTAACAGTTTGTCTTAATGAGAAACATTAATGAGAACAAACATCCAGTTTGTGTCCCGAGGCCGTTCAAATGAAGCTCAGCTGTTTTTAAACTCTCCATCATTTTGTCACGGTTCGATATTTCTCACTGAAAACACGTGAAAGCCTCGGATTGATTTAAAATCTGTCTCCAGCTCCGTGTACGGAGGACCGAGTCTGCCACAACGCAACAGAAATAAAAGAAACGCACCACAACTAATATTTAAAACTGAATGCAGACGTGAATTCAGCTAGAACATGTGATTAAATTCATTAATCATTAATACAAAGATAAGAAAGTTCATGTCACATGTTTAATTTAATTGATGCCTGCATTTTTTTATTTTTAGTGCCTTTGGTGGCAAATTAAATTATTTATTCTGTCATTTATTTATCTGGCAGTTGCAGCCCTCCATAGATACCATGGACCTGCTTTTTTAAAAGAATTATCTGATATTTTATAAGTTGATAAATTGCAGCCGTAACTTTTTGTTTCCCCTGCCGCCTTCGTGCTAAGCTATGCTAACCATGTCCAGACATCTGAATGTTTCCCGACATGTTGAACATTCATTTGCATAAAGGAACCACGCTGACCTCAAATCAAACCACATGAGCTGAGTTTGTCACAACTGTTGAAACTTCTTTGGACGTCCACAAACAGTTTTCTAAAATCAAAACCTGAGCTCATCTTTTTTTATTTTCCGTCTCGTCCTCGGAGCCAGAGTCTGGATAACAAACACCAGATGAAATCAGGCTGGACCTGAGCGGCTCTGAGCGCCGGGCTGTACTCGGGTCACTCCAGATGCTGTCGGTGTCTCTCTGGATCTCTCCAGATTTACAATCAGACTCTGCAGCTCTGTCCAAGTCTCCGAGGCGTCTCTCTCTCTCTCTCTCTCTCTCTCTCTCTCTCTCCCTCCTCGTCCCTCCTGCGGTTTGTCAGCCTGCGACTGCTGGCAGCAGATTCACATGATTTCTGAGAGAAAAGAGAAACCTCTCCGGTTTCACTCCTTTCCTCTGGACCGGGCCAGATTCCCCGACGCCGAGGGATTCAGTTCCTTAGGAAAAACAAAACAAAGCTCAACACAGACAGACTCAAGCTCCGTCAGAGTTTTCTCTCTGCAAACCACATCAGCAGGACAAAAAGGTCCATTCAACTCACGCAGACTCAAACGCTCAGTATCCACTAAGTATTAGAGGCGACACGGCCTCTGCTTAATGGATAAACATGACGCTGCTGTTCAGCCTCTCACTCCCTACAGCCGGGTTAATGTCGGGCGGACGGCTCCATCATTATCTCAGGATGTTTCACAGCGAGGATGATGATGATGATGATGATGATGATGATGATGATGGCTGCACATCGCTATGGAAACAGACCCAGCAGAGCTTCATCACGCCGAGGACGAGTTCAGAAAACCAGGTCAAGAAATGGAAATACACGTCTGGATTACAGAATACAGCCGTGTTACATGTTCAGACATCTGTTCTGTAGCTGCTGTTAGCTCAGTTTGTTAGCCGGGCTGCCCGAGCTGTGAGCCCCGGAGGAGGAAGAAGAAGAAGAAGAAGAAGAAGAAGAAGAAGAAGAAGACGTTTACAGGCCCAGGGCGTGGAGTCGGTGTCGTGCCAGAACCGGAGCTGGGCGAGCAGCCGACCAGTCTCAGCAGCTTCTATGGACGTAACGGCAGAGGAGAAGAGTGAGCAGACTCATCGGTTGATAACGCTGTTAAACACCTGAAGGCTGACGAATCATTCATGAAGGAGCTGATGTAAATTAAACTTCAGTCACAGCTTTAATCTTAATTTAAACATTTTGAATCTAATTAAACCGGCTTGAAGGCGTGCGAGGTGTGGACATGCAGTCACAGCTCTGGCGGAGGTTTGTTTCTTCATCAGCAGCTGCAGGTTGAAGCTGCTGATTGGACGTCTCCGGGGACCTCCTTTGTTTTTTCCTCCGTCCTGAACAATGCAGCCTGTTTAACTCCGAGGACGAGGCCAATCAGCTGATCAGGGTGGATATCCTGCTCCCAGGCGACGGCGGTTTCCATCTCCTGACCACCGACGTGACATTTCATTCACGCGGCTTTTCACCGGCTCGTGGTGGACGGTCTCACCGAACTGATCTGATTAGTGATTAACATGATGGAGCTGTGGGCTGAAAATGTCGCCCAGGTTTCTGACCTGACACAATCAGAGAAACTCACAGAGTCAAAATAAAGAAATGTATCTCAGGTGTTCTGGGTTCAGACGAGTCAAAGTGACGTCACCATGCAACCGGTAAAAAAAAAGAAAAGACAGACTCGATTGTTTCTGAACAGCCCGCTGAAACGTTTCTGACTTCCTCTGATCTTTACATTTCAGGTCTGTTACTGGTCTCTGCTGAAGGTTCATGTAAACCACTGAGGGAGAGATTTCCAATAAGACGACAGCGAGCAAAGACTCATGAAGCTGTCAGTGCTGTGATGTAAGCTGCATCCCCTCAGCTGGAGGTTAACCTCTCTCCAATAAAGTCGAGCTGCGAGTCACTCAGGGACGCTCGTAAAGCTGCAGGTTTCATCTTACTCTCCCTGCTCTGCACGGTTTATCTGTCGGCTGACACACACACGGTTTCTGTTAGAATCCACTCGTTTCATGAAACCTGAGACGCTGCAGCACAAACTCAACTTCTTCCTGCAGTTTGTTTGGGTTCACGCCGCTCAGAGATGATTTGAATGGCCGTGACGTCGGCGTTCTTCTGATCGTGCAGCTGCTGTTCATGCAAAATATCAGAGATGTTCAGACAAAGCTTCAGACTCAGATTCACAGAAAACAAAGTGGAGCCGTGTGCAGACACCCAGAGACACGACTTCATATTTATACAGACGCAGGACAGAAAAGGAGGAAGTTTGACTGATGGAAATCTGTTACTTGATTCCAGCTGGAGCCCAAACTCATTCAGAAAACAAACTGAAGTCTGAATTACAAGTCGAGTTATTGTTGAGCATCGAACTTGGCAGACACCATTTTGTCTACGTAGCTGAAGAAGCGCGAGCTTCGGCGTGGAGGAAATGGCGGCAGAGGAAGCTGCAGGAGCTGCAGACGTCGAGGTGAACGCCTCGACACACAGATACAAGCTCCACATGTGATTTCTATTCATATGTAGGCAGATACATGTTCTGCACGGTGGCACAGCAGCTGTATTCAAAGTGACACTCCCCTGCTGAATCAGAGCAGGAAGAACACACATACGACTCGTGGACGAAGGCTCAGTCCGTGCTGCGGAGACCGAGGGTTCGACTCCGACCTGCGGCTCTTTCCTGCGGGGCATCCCCCGTCTCTCTCTCTCTCTCCACATTCCTGTAACTCTTCAGCTGTCTGTCAAATACAGCGTGAAAAATGATGAACAACAGTGACGAACATTACATTAACTTAGTGATATTAAAGAAGCTGCTGCAGACCGAGTCATCCAAACTACGTGATGGTGAAAGGAATTATTCCACATCTGAAGTTTTCCTTCAATAAGTGAAACATTCGGTCCGGCCCTCGCACTAATCATTTTCAGACAGTCCCTCAGATAATTAATATTTCACAAACAAACTCGTCAACATAATAACTGATAATTAATGCTCTGTGGTGCTTCCCAGTGACAGCGCTCGTTAATCAGTTCGTGTTGACGAGCTTCATTCAGCTCAGACTCGTTTACATGTTAATATCAGCATGCATGTGGATATGAACATGCAGACTAACGAGGTCACAGAGGAGCTGCATGGAAACTGGAAACGCTGCGTTCAATGTCACATCTGGATGTTTTAAGATCGTCTGAGAACACGAAGAACGCGTCTGGAGCTGAAGCAACGTTTGGTTATTAAATGTTTTGACAGCTTTGACCACGATCACATCTGACTCAGCTACTCACACAAACTGCATTCACCCGGAGTTTAGAGCAGGAACACTCGACTGCAGAGTCTGCAGGAACACTCGACTGCAGAGTCTGCAGGAACACTCGACTGCAGAGTCTGCAGGAACACTCGACTGCAGAGTCTGCAGTCACCGAGGTGAAAACTGAATCTGATGTTTTAAAAGTCACAAAGGTTCAATATTTATCTACATACACAGATTAATGTATATATGATGTGTATATACCCGTGTACACATCTCTGCACTTTACTGACAAACACAAAACAAACAGTGAAGACTTTCACAGATCACGGCTCACACTCATTATCCCAGCATGCACTGGGTGACGGGTTGAGTCCTACAGTGCCAACAGTCGACAGAAATATCTGAGCCTACCTCACCTGTCTGCAGGTGAAACCCAGTGGCCACGCCCTCTGTGCCAGTTACAGGAAGTGACAGTGAAAAAAGTTGAAACAACTAAACAAGTCGAGCTGAGATAAAATCGACTTTGGTTTGTGTGGATTGTTTCAAACATCGCAGGACACAATGTGACTGAGTGAACATCACACCCTGAACAAAACCGTGGAGAGCCACACCTGTAACCAAATCCCGGTAACCACTGTTACCGTGGCGACACGTCCAAGGGAAACCCACAGTGATAATCCTGCGGTGTGTTTAAAGGATTTCACTCCTCAGCCACATTTGTAGAAATGAAATAAACAAAAGCTGATGATCGCACGTCTGTTTACACAACTTTGGAACGTCGTGCCAGAACCGGAGCTCAGCTCGGCAGCTTCTACGGACATGATGGCAGAGGAGCAGAGAGTGAAGAGGACGCTGACGGAGGAAGCTAAGAAGAGAAAAGGAGAGAGTGAGCGAGCAAGAAGCCGCCGGACAAGAGTAAATGTGGGACTGACTTTTAGTCACAACAGACTCAGATTTCTACGAGCTGTCGCTTTAAGGCAAACCTGAAGCCACGCCCACGTGCATCACACCTGTGTCAGTATGCGAACTATGAGTGAGAGCTGAAAAGTGATGCAGCAGCTCGAGCCTCCGTTTCACCGGAGAAACCTGATTTTCCACCTTCAGCGGTGTCAACGTGTCCTGACGCATTTCCATCAGTGAACTCGAGAGTGAACAATAAGACCGTCTTTATTGTCCTCAGTCCTCCACCAGGGCTGCGATCAGGGATACACTGTACGCACCAGATTTCTGTTATTCAGCCAGATTCTGAGTTCAGTTTTAGGACTGAAAGCAAACCCTCAGGTGAAAGGTGTCCCGCAGGGTCCCATCACGGAGCCTCTTATGAAATAAAACGTCTACCTTGTTTCCCGAAAGAGACACAGGAAATGATGTTATTTTGCATAAGTGCAGTTATTGTTCAGGCCGCTGTTAAACTGACACAAACTGATCTGGACGTCTCATCAGCTACAGATTCAGAAACAGGTGTTAAAACAGTTCGTTGCTTCTGCTGCTCAGAGAAGAGGCTCTTTGTGTCGCCAGCAGGAAATACCCGAGACGCCGAACAAGTCACTGCAAGGCAGAAAAATGTAAGACAATGAGAGTGTGTGTGTGTGTGTGTGTGTGTGTGTGTGTGTGGAGGGGGCTGTGTGTCGGTGACTGAAATATGAGTGTGTGCATTTGTGTGTTTTTCCTTTGAGAGGAGTTCAGTGATGACCTGGACAGCTCGCGCAGACTTTTGGCCTCAGTTTGTAGAACGCACACTCAACGAAAAGATAAAATTAGATTAGAAAACGAAAAGATTAGTCTGTCAATCAATTAACTGATTGACAGAAGAGGCATCGACAATCATTAATTAACAGGGAGGGGGCGGGGTTTATGATCTATACTGCAGCTAGGGGGTCAACTGAGATGTTTTGGCGAGCCGTTATGTTTTTCTTATCCAGATCATTAGAAGAAGAAGAAGAGTCTTCTAGCAGATGGTGAGAAACGTGTTTCCACTGATGGAAATGGAAATGGAAGCGTCCCTCTGAGCTCTGTGTGCAGTACATGAGAGACTCGTCAGAGCGGCACAGAGGTTACGTCGATGAACATCCCTCACCGAGCTGACAGGCTTTACTGCCCCGATGTGATTTCCCTGCTGAAGACGCTCGCACACACCGACGATCCAAAACAGAGAGGAGCTGCTTCAGATGGGCGTCACCACCTCAAACAATGACACACGTCTGTCCGTCTGTCAGTCGCTGACTTTTACGAGCTGTAGAGCCTGTTTGACGCTCGCACGCCCGCATACCTGGACCGTGTTACGCAACAACACCGGTGTGAATTTCTGCCTCTGTTCGTCGTGTTGACGCTCAAAATAATCCACATACCGGCGTGAACCTGAGCTGAACATGGCCACATGTGAGTGGACACCACTCCCTGAATCCCTGCAGTGCATGGTGGCTTCATTCCTCAGCTGTCCGCAGACTTTTGGCCAAGTCCTCCTGACATGACGTCACAGATGTGAGCAGGTGAGTCTCAACAGGAAGTGAGAGGCTGCTCAGGTTCAGTCTGTGATGTCACCTGGTTTGGACACACTGCACACACACACACTGCACACACACTGACACACACACTGCACACACACACACTGCACACACACACACTGCACACACACACACACTGCACACACACACACACACTGCACACACACTGCACAAAGCACACACACAGCACACACACACTGACACACAGCACACACACTGCACACACACTGACACACACTGAACACACACACTGCACACACACTGCACAAAGCACACACACAGCACACACACACTGACACACAGCACACACACTGCACACACACTGACACACACTGAACACACACACTGCACCCACACACACTGCACACACACACACTGCACACACACTGACACACAGCACACACACAGCACACACACTGACACACAGCACACACACTGCACACACACTGACACACACACACACACACAGCTGGTTAAACCATTGTGTGTTTGTGTGTTTATTATTATCTGCAGTGTGTTTTTAAACACAGGCTAAATGTCCCCCCTGCTTCTATACTTTATGCTAAGCTAGGCTAACCACATCCTGAACACACACACACACACACACACACACACACACACACACACTTTTTCATAGAAACAGTGTGTGTGTGTTTTAGCAGCAGATTTGTGCAGTGTGTGTTCATTGTGCTCGTAAACAACAGGTGTGTGTGTGTGTGTGTGTGTGTGTGTGTGTGTGTGTGTGTGTGTGTGTGTGTGTGTGTGTGTGTGTGTGTGCAGTGTGTGTGTGAGTGTGTGTTTCCTCTCTTTGTGGACTCAGAGAGTTTCACAGACTCGCAGCTCGCTCTGAATATCTGAGTGGTTGTGTAATGCAGCTGGAAGCAGAGTGACACAGCATGAAGAATGGCAGCGAAAACAAAGAGTCTCACAGCTGTTCATGAAACCTGAGCCGCTCATTTAAATACAAACACACATGAACTCTGAGATGATGTCATGCTGCACGGAGTGAGGTCCTTACATTAAACTGTTTCACTTCCAGCACAGTCAGACTTTAGTCAGTCTGCGGGGACGTCACGGAGACTACGTCCAGGTTTTAGACAGTCTGCGGGGACGTCACAGAGACTACGTCCAGGTTTTAGACAGTCTGCGGGGACGTCACTGAGACTACGTCCAGGTTTTAGACAGTCTGCGGGGACGTCAGGGGAGTACGTCCAGGTTTTAGACAGTCTGCGAGGACGTCACTGAGACTACGTCCAGGTTTTAGACAGTCTGCGGGGACGTCAGTGGAGTACGTCCAGGTTTTAGACAGTCTGTGGGGACATCACGGAGACTACGTCCAGGTTTTAGACAGTCTGCGGGGACGTCACAGAGACTACGTCCAGGTTTTAGACAGTCTGCAGGGACGTCACTGAGACTACGTCCAGGTTTTAGACAGTCTGCGGGGACGTCAGTGGAGTACGTCCAGGTTTTAGACAGTCTGCAGGGACGTCACGGAGACTAGGTCCAGGTTTTAATCAGTCTGCGGGAACGTCAGGGGAGTACGTCCAGGTTTTAGACAGTCTGCGGGGACGTCACTGAGACTACGTCCAGGTTTTAGACAGTCTGCGGGGACGTCAGTGGAGTACGTCCAGGTTTTAGACAGTCTGTGGGGACATCACGGAGACTACGTCCAGGTTTTAGACAGTCTGCGGGGACGTCACAGAGACTATGTCCAGGTTTTAGACAGTCTGCAGGGACGTCACTGAGACTACGTCCAGGTTTTAGACAGTCTGCAGGGACGTCACTGAGACTACGTCCAGGTTTTAGACAGTCTGCAGGGACGTCACGGAGACTACGTCCAGGTTTTAGACAGTCTGCAGGGACGTCACGGAGACTACGTCCAGGTTTTAATCAGTCTGCGGGAACGTCAGGGGAGTACGTCCAGGTTTTAGACAGTCTGCGGGGACGTCACTGAGACTACGTCCAGGTTTTAGACAGTCTGCGGGGACGTCAATGGAGTACGTCCAGGTTTTAGACAGTCTGTGGGGACATCACGGAGACTACGTCCAGGTTTTAGACAGTCTGCAGGGACGTCACGGAGACTACGTCCAGGTTTTAGACAGTCTGCAGGGACGTCACGGAGACTACGTCCAGGTTTTAATCAGTCTGCGGGAACGTCAGGGGAGTACGTCCAGGTTTTAGACAGTCTGCGGGGACGTCA
The DNA here is from genome assembly GCA_004119915.2 of Collichthys lucidus. NCBI lineage: Eukaryota > Metazoa > Chordata > Actinopteri > Sciaenidae > Collichthys > Collichthys lucidus. The sequence continues at coordinate 35,940,074 of CM014085.1, forward strand.
CTGAGACTACGTCCAGGTTTTAGACAGTCTGCGGGAACGTCAGGGGAGTACGTCCAGGTTTTAGACAGTCTGTGGGGACATCACGGAGACTACGTCCAGGTTTTAGACAGTCTGTGGGGACGTCACAGAGACTACGTCCAGGTTTTAGACAGTCTGCAGGGACGTCACTGAGACTACGTCCAGGTTTTAGACAGTCTGCGGGGACGTCACAGAGACTACGTCCAGGTTTTAGACAGTCTGCAGGGACGTCACGGAGACTACGTCCAGGTTTTAGACAGTCTGCGGGGACATCACGGAGACTACGTCCAGGTTTTAGACAGTCTGCGGGGACGTCACAGAGACTACGTCCAGGTTTTAGACAGTCTGCGGGGACATCACGGAGACTACGTCCAGGTTTTAGACAGTCTGCGGGGACGTCACAGAGACTACGTCCAGGTTTTAGACAGTCTGCGGGGACGTCACAGAGACTACGTCCAGGTTTTAGACAGTCTGCGGGGACATCACGGAGACTACGTCCAGGTTTTAGACAGTCTGCAGGGACGTCACAGAGACTACGTCCAGGTTTTAGACAGTCTGCGGGGACGTCACAGAGACTACGTCCAGGTTTTAGACAGTCTGCGGGGACGTCACAGAGACTACGTCCAGGTTTTAGACAGTCTGCGGGGACATCACGGAGACTACGTCCAGGTTTTAGTCAGTCTGCGGGAACGTCAGGGGAGTACGTCCAGGTTTTAGACAGTCTGCGGGGACGTCACAGAGACTACGTCCAGGTTTTAGACAGTCTGCAGGGACGTCACAGAGACTACGTCCAGGTTTTAGACAGTCTGCGGGGACGTCAGTGGAGTACGTCCAGGTTTTAGACAGACTGCGGGGACGTCTCAGAGACTACGTCCAGGTTTTAGTCAGTCTGCGGGAACGTCAGGGGAGTACGTCCAGGTTTTAGACAGTCTGCGGGGACGTCTCAGAGACTACGTCCAGGTTTTAGTCAGTCTGCGGGAACGTCAGGGGAGTACGTCCAGGTTTTAGACAGTCTGCGGGGACGTCACAGAGACTACGTCCAGGTTTTAGACAGTCTGCGGGGACATCACGGAGACTACGTCCAGGTTTTAGTCGCTCCCCGTCGAGCGTCTCTGTTTTTCCTCTCTGATGAAATATGTGGACGACAAACACGCTGAGTCACCGCGTGGCCAGATGTTGAAGCAAACATCAGGACTGAGACAAACGACATCGACACCATGATCCACAACTAACTCTGCTCCATCCACACACACGTGTTAGCAGTTAGAGAAATATGGCCTCCACAGCCGCACCGCCATCATCATCATCATCATCATCATTTAAAGGAGGAGCTGAACATGAACTCTGCGTGGTTCTTCCTCTGCTCAGGTTTATTCAGCAACAAGAAGTCAAACTGAAATCTGACGATGTTTCAACATCACATGGGAGGCTCGTTAAATCAGCTACAGACCAACTTTATAAAAGTTACTGTAACAAAAATAACAACTGACCAGATTTTCAAAATAAAAGTTAACCTGATGGCGACTGCCCATTGGCCGGAATAAAACGTTGCAGCACTGTAGCGTTACATTAACGCAAACCCTGAATCTTTAAATTATGTTTCACAGAAATTTATCAGCTGAATAATTAGAACTAAAAAAAGCCACATACAATCAGATTTTCAAAATAAAAGTCACATCTCACTCTGCTAAAAAAAACACATGAATGACAGCATGAGGGAGCGGCCTCCACCAGAAACTGGACTGATCAGCAGGCTCACATCATCCAACCCAACCCAGTGAACTGTTATTATTATTCAACAGACACACCCACCCTCCACCCTCCACACACACACACACACACACACACACAGGAATGCTTTCACCATGAGGAATGGATGCTCGGTGTCACCGCTCCGACTTCGCCCTCCACTCTGACGGCAGCCAGGAAAAACTGACGAGGCCGACATGAAGCTCAGACGTGTCCCTGAGAGAGAGCAGCCCGGTGACGGAGCTCCTCCACCTTCAACATGCACAAACACAACACAACACACACTCAGCATGTTTCTACTTTTCCATTCCAGCTTTGAACATATGATACTCTGTCCTGTCGCCACGGCAACAGCAGAGGCAACGCAACCAACAACCAGCAACCAGCGTCAGCAGACTTCATTTTTTTCCAGCCCAGATTCTTCTGTTTCACATCATTGTCTTCTCTTTGTCTCCGTCCTCTTTTGTCGCCTTTTCCTCGGCGTTCTGACTCTTCACCTTTATTCTGTCCGTTTACAAAACGGCGAGCTCTGACCCCGCGACCCTCCGTGACACGTGACCCAAGAAGCAGAACCAGCTAATATTATGGACCTCAACAACAAAACTGCACACACATACACTTCAGTGTGAGTGCTGACGGACTCGACTCTCTGTGATTTACAGAGTTTCCTGATGGACAGTGAAGTAAACTGTAGCTGCTGTCAGCTCTGTTTGTTAGCTGGGCAGAGCTGGTGTTGTGCCAGAACCGGAGCCGGGTAGTTAGTATCACATTAGCTGCTGAACTCATTTTGGTAAGCGCTAGCAATAACCTTCATCAGCATAGTGACGCTGCATGTGTCTGAATCTGGACACATGCAGCTCCAACCACACCATGACGGTACAGGTAACACAGGTAACTTGGACTCTGTTGTATGGACATGATGGCAGAGGAGGAGAGCGAAGAGGACGCTGACACAGAGTTTGTGATGATAAGTAATGTAATCAGAACAAATACCCGAGTACAGCTGAACATGTTTACCACACTCTGATTTACACACAGGTAATGTGGACACCTGCAGGCCGCCGCCCCTCCATGAACACCTGTTGTCACAGGACAAACAGCAGAAGCATCTCATGTCCTCTTCACAGGGACACACCCAGCAGGAAACAAAAGAGAGGAGGGGGGGCAGGTCTCACCTTCCTCCCTCCCTCCCTCTCCTCCTCACCTCCTCCTCCTCTGGGAGGACAGGAAAGGCAGGAGCGGTCTGAACCGATCCGCCCCGCAGAGAACTGATCTGAGGACGGCGTCCTGAGTCCCCCATCAGGCGGGCTGAAGTCTGGGAACAGCTCTGTGGAAATGCGCACAGAGAACCAGGCGGACAGGTTTCACACACACACACACACACACACACACACACACACACACACACACACACACACACACACACACGCGCACACACACACCTGGAACAAATCCAGGTGAACCAATCAGCTGTCTGTCTGCACAGAAAGTGACGTGAGGACCGGAGCAGAGTTGAGGAAACACCGAGAGTCGAGCGTAAAAAGGCGCCGCGCTCCTGGATCATCACCCGGAGAGACACGGACGAAGTTTCCTGTAAACCAACACTCACAAAACGACCGTGTGTGTGTGTGTGTGTGTGTGTGTGTGTGTGTGTGTGTGTCCCTGCGTCGTCTCTTGTCTCTTTACCTTTGATGTAGTTGGATTTGGTCTCATCCAGCAGACTGGACGCGGAGATCCCCATGGTGCTGCCGGGAGAGGATCCACAGGTAGGCTTCAGTCCTCAGGTACTGACACGGTCACATCGGTCTGCTGCAGCGGGGAGGGAGAGAGGAGAGACACGCCCTCCGTCCTCCTGCTCCTCCTCCTGCTCCCTCCTCCTCCTCCTGCTCCTCCTCCTGCTCCTCCTCCCTCCCTCCTCCTCCTCCTTCTCCTCCAGTGACGCTCTTGATGATCCTCCATGATGTTTGTAATTATGACTGTCAACAATTCAAATATTCATAACCTGACGTCACATTAATACTTCATTAACTTTACAAACATTTAATTTATTTATAAAAAATCTGTTGTTGTCTTTGCTGTGTCATAATAACATGAATGTTTGAAGTGTGGATGAATCTTTATTCAGTCAGACAGTTTCTGTAAATAAATGAATTTAAAATAAATTCATAATCTGGCTTTAATGGACAGATCACCTGGTTCGAGTCACGTGTGCGTGACATCATCAGTGGTTTAACCACTCAGGTGTACTCAGGACTCTGACGTCACTGCGGGGCGTGGCTACAGGTGAATCTGAGCCAGCAGCAGAGCTCGGCCTGCGGTTCTGGTTTCAGCTCATCAGCTGTTCTCACTGTGCGTCTGAATCAGGACACCGGGACGTTTCAAGTTTGCACAAACATTTTATTCATTTTTAAAAGACGAGGAACAAAAAGAGACAAAGCGGTTAGAAAAGAATCCGATGAAATAAATAGAGGGCGCCGTCCTCTGGGCTCAGTTTGGTTTGAACTTTTGGTTTCGTTAGAGTCGTTCTTCTTTGTTCTGCTCCAAGCGGGTCGTTTGTTTCAGTGCATCAGAACTTCAGCTCGGCTTCCCCTCGCGCTCACTTCTCCGTGCTCACGCTCGTCTGCGCGGCCGTGGCGGTGGTGTACGTGGGGACGCTGTACTTTGTGAGGACAGACTTGAACTGCTCCAGCGTGGCGTCGGTTCGAACCCCCGTCGGGTCGAAGTGAGTCCGACTCACCCTGAAGCCGGCCTCCGTCAGGTACTGAAGGAACTTATTCAACCTGTGCAGAGAGAGAACAGAAAGGACGGGGCGACGTTACTCTAACGTTTTCTGAAGGTCACCGGATCTCCTCAGTTCATTAATGAGTTTAATTACGTGTTTTAGTTTTTCTGATTTCAGCATCTTTAGTCTGAGTGTTTTATCCTCTGTGACAGGAAACTGAATATTTTCTGGTTTGTGGACAAAGCGAGACACCTGAGGACGTCACCTGACCAACGTCTTTCACCATTTTGTGACATTTTATGGACCAAACTAATCGATGGATCTAGAAGATGGTTGAGATGGGCGGGGTTTGTTGGGACTATTTTCTGCAGCGGACTCACTTGGGCATGTTCATGCCTCGGATGCTGTGGCGGTGGATGCTGTAGTAGAAGGGCGGATGCTCCAGAGACGCGTCAGACTTCAGCTTCTTCACGACGTTTCCAGACTCGTCTCCGGTTTTCCTCTTTCCTGTCGACGACACGAACAAACATCAGACTTCTCTCTTCAGAGCTACGCCGCCCTCTGGAGGACGCAGGTGGAGCTACAGTGAAACGTCAAGCGTGGACTCACCGGACTGATCCGGACCCGACTCCTCTCCGCTCTGTAAGGTCTTGATGACGACTCCACACTCGACTGCAGACAGGAAACAGAACACTGTGAACTCGTGTGTGTTTGTCGTGACGTCACAGACGAGGCGTCGCACTCTTACCCTGGTTGGAGAGGGCGGACGCTCCGTGGACCAAAGACTTGAGGGTGGTGCACTCGGACTCGCAGATCAGAGTTTTGACGAGCGGCTGGATGTCGTCCATGCTGTGCTGCACCGCCGCTGACAGCATCCGCCTCAGGAAGCCCGTGTTGAACAGCGGACCGCACCTGGACACACACACACAAGCTGTGACTGTACTGTACCTGTGAGGACCGTCACAGGTGCAGCAGTGTTCAGAGGTTTACCACAACGGTCCGAGCTGCACCGCCGTCTTCCCCGGCAGACTTCCATGACAGTTACAGGGCAGCGTGTCTGGAGGAAACGCATCAATGAGACATGAGTTACTGCACCGCAGCTTCCTGCAGCCAGGAGAGCGACCAGATGACCAGACTCACCGTCCACCATGTTCCCCAGTTTGAGGAAGACTCTCTCCTCACACCACTGACAGTGGACCAGCTTCCGTAACTTCTTCGCCGACTCGTCAGCCTGCGTGGGACCTCTGAGGACTCGGACCACCACCAGGACGAAGTGCTCCAACGCCACGGCGAGCAGCACCTCGATGCCTTTGTTACAACGAGCCGCCGCTCTGCAGACAGAGAGAAGACGAGGTCAAGTTCTGATGCTTTGTATCAGTGTCGGAGCAAAGTCCAGGTTTTAGACAGTCTGTGGGGACGTCATGGAGACTACATCCAGGTTTTAGACAGTCTGCGGGGACGTCACAGAGACTACGTCCAGGTTTTAGACAGTCTGCGGGGACGTCGCGGAGACTACGCCCAGGTTTTAGACAGTCTGCGGGGACGTCACAGAGACTACGTCCAGGTTTTAGACAGTCTGTGGATGTCACAGAGACTACGTCCAGGTTTTAGACAGTCTGCGGGGACGTCACAGAGACCACGTCCAGGTTTTAGACAGTCTGCGGGGACGTCACGGAGACCACGTCCAGGTTTTAGACAGTCTGCGGGGACGTCGCGGAGACTACGTCCAGGTTTTAGACAGTCTGTGGATGTCACAGAGACTACGTCCAGGTTTTAGACAGTCTGCGGGGACGTCACGGTGACTACGTCCAGGTTTTAGACAGTCTGCGGGGACGTCACGGAGACTACGTCCAGGTTTTAGACAGTCTGCGGGGACGTCACGGAGACTACGTCCAGGTTTTAGACAGTCTGCGGGGATGTCACGGAGACTACGTCCAGGTTTTAGACGGTCTGCGGGGACGTCACGGAGACTACGTCCAGGTTTTAGACTGTCTGCGGGGACGTCACAGAGACTACGTCCAGGTTTTAGACCGTCTGCGAGGACGTCTCAGAGACTACGTCCAGGTTTTAGACAGTCTGCGGGGACGTCTCAGAGACTACGTCCAGGTTTTAGACAGTCTGCGGGGACGTCACAGAGACTACGTCCAGGTTTTAGACAGTCTGCGGGGACGTCACGGTGACTACGTCCAGGTTTTAGACAGTCTGCGGGGACGTCACGGTGACTACGTCCAGGTTTTAGACAGTCTGCGGGGACGTCACGGAGACTACGTCCAGGTTTTAGACAGTCTGCGGGGACGTCACGGAGACTACGTCCAGGTTTTAGACAGTCTGCGGGGACGTCACGGAGACTACGTCCAGGTTTTAGACAGTCTGCGGGGACGTCACGGAGACTACGTCCAGGTTTTAGACAGTCTGCGGGGACGTCACGGAGACTACGTCCAGGTTTTAGACAGTCTGCGGGGACGTCCCGGAGACTACGTCCAGGTTTTAGACAGTCTGTGGACGTCCCGGAGACTATGTCCAGGTTTTAGACAGTCTGTGGACGTCACGGAGACTACGTCCAGGTTCTAGACAGTCTGCGGGGATGTCACAGAGACTACGTCCAGGTTTTAGACAGTCTGCGGGGACGTCCCGGAGACTACGTCCAGGTTTTAGACAGTCTGTGGACGTCACGGAGACTACGTCCAGGTTCTAGACAGTCTGCGGGGATGTCACAGAGACTACGTCCAGGTTTTAGACAGTCTGCGGGGACGTCCCGGAGACTATGTCCAGGTTTTAGACAGTCTGCGGGACAGAGGGACAGACGTACCTGGCCACGGTGGCTACAATCATGCGTGCAGCCAGCTCTTTGTAGTACTCTGTGCGTACGACGTGGCAGCCGTAGTGACGCAGGGTGACGTTGGGAGACTTGGAGTAGAGAGAGCCGGTGTCTGTGGACGTCACAGAGATGATTCCCAGGTTTCGGACATTTCTGAAGGCGGCGTCCAGGTAGTTGACCGCCGTCCCGTACGGGTCCAGGTGACTGAAAGATTTAAGACATCCATGTTAATCCCGTTTACAGACAATCCACTAAAACCTCACTCGTCTTACTCACATGTAGTCGAAGGGCCGCAGGTGCATGATGACGTTGGCGTCCATCTTGGCGACCTCCACCGTAGCGTTGGGCGCTACCTTGGCTTCACCCCCGACCCCGTCGGGCCCCCGGGGGCCTCGCGAGCCTCCGTCCACCCGGATGTTGTTGAGCTCGCAGTTCTCTTTGATCATCTTGACGCACGTGTCGCTGATGTCAGTTATGGTGACCTTGACGGCGCCGCGGAGGTGCTTCGCCCACTGAAGGCCCATGATCCCTGAGGCGGACAGAGGACGGATTCAATATTATTATTATTATTAATATTCAAGGTGTCGACTCACTGGTTGTTCAGTCTCACCTGTAGCTCCGAAAGCATCCAGACACTCGAGCGGGTTCCTCTCCTCCGCCAGAACAGCCAGCGAACAAAACACCAGCTGCCTGAAACAGACAGACACAGACAGACAGACAGACAGACAGATTAGACCGATGATCCATATTATTTATCTCTCTGAACTCGTCTGTGAACTCGCGGACCTGTTGGTCTTCATCTTGCGGTTGAAGTAGGTGTCGCTCTTCTGCGGGGTGGTGTGGTTCGGGAGGAGCTGGACGTTGGTTCCGAGTTCTTTCATGATCTCGTACGCCTGACCGGACGGAGCTGCAGACACGTGACATCACACAGAAAGCATCATCGACACGTCGTCCTACATTTTTACATTTATGATCTTTAAAGACCCCATGAAGTCAAACAGAACCGGGCTCAGCAGCCGGACCGGACCAGGTTGGAGCTCGGTTACGTTTCGTTTTCACAATCCTTCTATAACGTGTCTGTCGTGAGTCTCCACGTCCAGCCAGTGCAGCGTGATCGTTTCTCACCCGGCTCTTCGAGCGTCACGTCGGAGCTCCCGGAGTAGCTGGCTTCGGTCTCTCCTTTGTTGACGTGTCGTTTCAGGTGGCTGATCATGTCCGTCTTTCGGGCGATGGTGACCGAGCACACGACGCAGTGGTAATGGGCCACGTGTCTCCCCGAGGCCTGGAGGAAGTTCACATGCAACATGTTGGTGACCGCAGACAAATTGTATGGATCAAATGTTTAACTCAGGCTCTGCATGAACACATTCAGCCCTCTGAGGTGTGACGTGACCACCTGAGGTGACGCCACACCTGAAGGTGACGCCACACCTGAAGGTGAAGCCACACCTGAGGTGAAGCCACACCTGAGGTGACGCCACACCTGAGGTGAAGCCACACCTGAAGGTGAAGCCACACCTGAAGGTGAAGCCACACCTGAAGGTGACCTCACCTGCACGCAGTTTGTGTTCTCACCTGATCTCCGCTGAGGCTGGGCTTCAGGTTCCTGCAGGGCAGGTGACAGATGCACATCCTCTGGCCTATCAAAGGTCAGAGGTCAACATTTAACTTTGTGTGGATCAGATGGAGTGTACATCCCTGCAGCAGCGTGCGACTGTTTCCCACCTTCAAACTCCACGTAGACCTTCCAGTGGAGGTTCTGCAGGTGGCGGCGGAGCTTGTGGCTGTAGCAGGCTTTGAACTTCTCCTCAGGACACAGAGGACACGACTTACGGCCCGCTGATGAAAACGTAAACACCGATTCATCACCCTGATCTCTGATGCCTCTTCTTCATCATCTAATACGTTTCATCAAGAAGAAGTGATCTTACCGCCGTTGAGGTCGACCAGCATCTCGAGTCCCTCCAGTTTATTCTGGATGGAGACGTGTCTCTCTGCGGAAAACACAAAGGTTCAGAAGTCTGAGTGATGGACACACAGACGCGTCTCTCACGTCCTCACCTGACGTTGTGGTCGAAGGTCTGGCATCGCTGTCTGCGGCAGCTTCGATCTTCACCGCCTGTTCTGCAGCTTTGTCGCCGGCCGGAGGTTCGTCTCCATCTTCTCCACCTTCACAGACGGAGAGGACACAAAGAACATTCATCTTCTCCTTCTGACACCATCCTGACGTCAAACAGTGAGCGGCTGACAGGAAATAAAGAAATAACATCAAACCTTCTGTTTGTTTTCTCTGAAAGCAAAAGTCTAAATTAAAAAGTGCCTGAAGACCAAACTGTGAGTAATTACAAGGCGTAGACGCCGTCACATGACCTGCGTCACCTAACGATGAAATAAAAACATCAAACTGAGGAAAAAGTAAAAAATGTCGTGACTTTAATTCGAACAATAAAAGTACAAATATATGAACACCCAGTGTCAGAGTGACTGATTACTGGATTATAATAATTAAAGTGTTAATGAGTTTTTACTTAATGTTGATGTATTTGTATTATTGATCTAAAGTAACTGATTAGGTATAAGTACTGCAGTGCAATACTTGAGTACATGTACTTCGTTACTTCCCTCCATCCTGTCAAGTTCAGCTGAGGACGTGAACGTTAGTGAACCGTTAATAAAACGTTCGTAAGACGTTAGTGAACCGGAGCGGCTTCTCGGTCCTGCAGTGCAGCTCCGTGGTGAGGCCGTGTCACCCGGAGCTGTAACTTAGTCCAAGCCGGGGTCCGCCTCTCTGACCTGAGCCTCTGGGAGGAGCTCCGCGGGCTGTAGCAACATGCTAACGTTAGCTCCAACTAGCGTTAGCTTTAGCCTGCTGTTATTGTTGACTATTTAGGTCCCATGGTGGAGCTCCGTGGTGAGGCCCTCGTTTAGTTCATCAGTTACAAACTCGACCTGTCGGTGAATTCACCGGACGGCTTCTGACGCGGACCGAGCGGCGGTTCGTTCCCCGCTCCAGGGACACGGACGCGGGGTTCAGACGACGGACGGGCGGCGGGTTACTCACGTTTGATATCGACGTCCTCCTGGTGTAGCTGAGCAGCGTCCGCCTCTTTGAGCTCCGCCATTATTAACTCAGCGCTCCGGCGGCAGCGTACGCAGGAAGTGCTGGTTCGTGTACGCAGTTTACGGAAGCTGCGCAGTTTATCTTAGACGTAAGAGTCGGTGGAGTTTAAAACGAAGTTTGATTAAAATGAGAAATGTTAAACACGCGATGATCAGAGCTGACGAACAGACTCACTAAAACTGAATCAACTTCAGGAGCAAACCGAGCCGTTACCTGCATGCACCGGCAGGTGGCAGCAGAGCGGCGTGCTGTTAATGTGTGGGAAGTTCGGCTCTTTTTAGGGAGCGGATCATTCGACTCAACTCACCAAGACGAGCCGACTCTTTCGACTCCTAAGCGGCTCTTCATTTCACACTCATCTTATATTTTTCTTTAATTCAGCCACATTTATGTAGATAGATAGATAGATAGATAGATAGATAGATAGATAGATAGATAGATAGATAGATAGATAGATAGATAGATAGATAGATAGATAGATAGATAGATATAAACAAGTGAAACCACAAACTGCAGTTCCTCTAACGTCCACTTGAGGCTGGCTCCAGAAGTGAGTCAATCTCCATAAGTCCCCATGTTCAAATGTCCAACTTCACAGCAGAAATAAACTGGTACAAAAAACAGTTTTGGTCCTTTATAGATATTTTCCCTGTTCATGATAGCTATGAATTGTTCTGTTCAAATTATATTGATAAAGTTATGCAGGATTAAGAGCATGGACGCTTTGATTGACAGGTGGGTGTTGTTACAGGTGTCCAGTTTAAGCATCTAGGCTTCATTCAGCCTAAAACTTCACAGCTTTTTAAAACCGCTCTTACATCACTGTTTCATAACCAAATCACCCAGTATGGACCCAAATATCCTAAAACTTTGTTATGATCACGTAGTCAATGTTCTCAGTGTCACGTGAAATTCCCAGAAATGTGTAGTAATGTGTGTGTGTTTCTAATGAGTGTGTATGGTGTGTATGTGTACATGACTGTTCTGGAGTTTCCTCTCCTTAGGTTCCACGAGGTCCCGTGTGGCCTTGAGGTCCTGTGTGGCCTTGAGGTCCAGCGTGGCCTTGAGGTCCTGCGTGGCCTTGAGGTCCTCAGCAGTATCAGTTGTTTGTCTCTGGTTGGGAACAGTAGGTGCCAGTCTGTCTCCACACTGTGGTGTCCAGGGTCACAGAGACCTGTTGCTGCCTTCATAGACATCATAGATAGCTTGTTGTTGTAAACAGACATGTGTGTCTCCAGACTAGAACATGCTGACAGTAACACCTCCATGGGTAAAGACATTCTCTGTGACTCATTCTGGGCGTGTAGTATTTGTGCTGTTATCTTGGGGTTTAAAGTCGATCCACCAGGATGAGTTGGGCACAATGTGAGACCGACTCAGGCACTTCTGATCAACTCTGACAGTGTCTCTGATTCAATAAATAAAACAGCATCAGACACCAGAGGCTGCTGAACACTCATGAAGTGTTTGAGACACATTTGATACATTTGCATGTTGTGGTCATAGTGCAGCATGAAAACTGGATCAATAACAGCCTCAGTTATCTGAAAACTGTGATCAGACTTTATTGTCTCTCACAGAATGAGAACTGAAACCTGTAATATCTCACAGACGGGTCCGTTACTTCAAAAACAACATTCAAAACTCAAATTTATCGACCATTTAGAGGAAAGATCTCTGTCAGTTTAGAGGTTAAAAGATAAGAAAAGAAATAAAATGAACT
>CM014085.1:35954724-36022224 GCA_004119915.2 Collichthys lucidus
TTTACTGAAATGTGCTTCAAACAGGTTTTCACCAGTTTTTGTGGGCGGTCCTAAAACTTCACCTGGCCCAGAGCGGTTCAGAGGACACGCCCCCACAGTCCTGGAGCTGAGAGCGCAGCATTTGTACCTGATTTTGACACCTGATTTCATAAACATGTCGATATTTGTAATCATTTAAATTTGGCTGGGTGGTTAATAACACTTTCTTCTTTAGTCTGACAAACTCAAAACACATATTTATGTTGACTTTACTCGGACTTTAAGACTTAAAGTTATGCATTGATAATCCATGTATGGAAAACTTTTGCAAAGGAATATAAACTGGAGGGAGTTTATTTTTAAAAAAAGGACAATGCATAAGGGTCTGTTTGTTCAGCTGAGTATGTCAAAACTAAATTTCACACAAATGGAGTTTGGTTGGGAATATTTGATAAGGTATTTTATCACTCTCTCAGAAATCGTATTATGGTGACAGCTCCCCCACCAGCTGGAGAAACTGTAGAAACCAAAAGGCAAAGCGTTACCATGTAATGTGGAACTGCCCTGTTATCAAAGACTGCTGGAAACAGATACGAAACTGTGAAATCCCTCGAGAGAGCAAGACGTCATGTTCCTCAACAATGTCTGAAAGCTGCAGGTGGCTGGAAATGTTTATCTCAGCGACTGAATACATGGACAGAAAATCACGATGGACATTTAGAAGATGGAGAAAATAGGAACAGCTAGCGAGTCGACAACTTTGCTGACAGCCAATCATCAACCAGCAGCCAATCAACATCCAGGTCACCAGCAGCCAATCATCATCCAGGTCACCAGCAGCCAATCATCATCCAGGTCCCCAGCAGCGGCTGATATCAGAGACTAGTCCAGCAGCAGCTGATATCAGAGACTAGTCCAGCAGCAGCTGATATCAGAGACTAGTCCAGCAGCAGTCAGTCCAGCTCGGCGTCTGTCTTTCAGCCTTTTATTTCACCAAGCTCTCACCAACCACTAAAAGTCAGTTCCACATTTACTCTTGTCCGGCGGCTTCTTGCTCGCTCACTCTCTCCTTTTCTCTTCTTAGCTTCCTCCGTCAGCGTCCTCTTCACTCTCTGCTCCTCTGCCATCATGTCCATAGAAGCTGCTGAGCCTGGTTACATTTCCCACTCGCCCAGCTCCTGTTCTGGCACGACACAGGCTCCGCCCACTGTCAGCATTCCTGGGACTAACAAACTTCTTTTTCTTTCACATTCAATGCTCCTTCATTTTTCCTTCCTCGCTTTCTCCGTCACTCTGCTGATGATGTGTTTTAATATTTGTTGTTTCTGTTCTCCATCAGTGCTGCTCAGAGTCCAACAACACCGAAGTCCAAACTGGAGGCCCTGCAGTGCCACTTCACCTGGGATCTGGACTGCAGCAGGTCCAAACTTTTCCGTCTCAGGGACAAGCTGGAGGACATTGGTACCGAGGAGGGAAACAGCTGGCTGGGTCACATTTACAACCTGCAGGGGTTCATTCAGTACAAGTTAGATTTAACTGAAGACGCCCAGAGTTTGTTCAACAAGGCTGCAGAGGCCTTCAGCCAGACAAGAGGGGCAGCTGAGGGTCCCTGGTTAGTGGTGAACTACGGGAACCTGGCCTGGCTGCACCACCACCTGGGAGACCAAGCAGAGAGTCAGGCTTACCTGTCAAAGGTCGACGCCCTGATGGAAAAATATCCATCTCCATCCCAGGACGAGCTCCACCCGGAGATCTACGCTGAAAAAGCCTGGACCCTGATGAAGTTCAGCACAGACAAAAAGCTGCTGGCTGCAGATTACTTCCAGAGAGCCATCAGGATGCAGCCGGACATGGTGGAGTGGAACACCAGCTATGTCATTGGGTTAGTGAGGTCCTTTAAACACAGCAAAGAAGAGCTGGGGGCTGACGTCTTTGAGGAAATGAGGATCGCCAAAGAACAGGATCCAGAGAACTTGTACCTCGCTGCTCTTTATCTTCAGCAACGTGCTAAGAGAGGAGAAAGTATTGAAGATGAAGCACGTGAGTTATCCAGAGAGGTTTTAAGAAATCCTGTCAGCAGCTACAGCGGGATGAAACCATTAATAAGGCTGTACAGAAGCTCTGAGTCTATTGATGAGGCCATTGATCTGGCAGAGGAGGCTCTGGAAGAACATCCAGATTCACGTTATCTGAAGAGATGTGCTGCTCTCTGCTACAAATGGAAGATCGTATATTTCAGTGATAATCGTCCAAAGCAAAGCATGGTAGACAGAGCAATCAGCCTCCTTAAGGAGGTGATTTCTCTTTACCCTCATTCTTCACTTGTGAAGAAAATGGACCTTGCAAATATATTCGCAAAGTCAACCCACAGTCAGGCTAAAGCTGAGCAGATATACCAGCAACTGCTAGAAAGTGATCTGGAACCTGCAGACAAACAAGTGCTCTACAACAACTACGCAAAATATTTAAACTTCGATCGGCGCGATAGAAACAGGTCAATAAAATATCACATGATGGCGGCAAAGATACCGGAACAATCCTTCTTCCGGGACAACAGCATCGGTGTTCTGGAGAAGATTAGAGACAGAAACAGGCACCGAATGTGCAGAGAGATAGAGGCCTTCCTGGCAAACCTGCAGGAGCCGTAGTGTTTGTAACACGATGGATAGATGGGGAACAGGTGGAGGTGGAGGTGGAGGTGGAGGTGGGGATTGCCCTCCTGGTGCCACCTTGTCTAGAGAAGCTCTTGAATGCCCCCCATGGCTAGCTTTCCATCGTCATCATAACATCCACTGTGGACATGTTGAGATGTTTTTATTATAATTCAGTTCATTAGATGATTCATTAAAACATGTTTTTAATCACAGGTTCTTCTTCTTAACTCCCATGTACCCGTAGTGTTTCCTATGTTCCTGTTGTGTTGATCAGTTTGTGCTTCAGCTCTGTATTTTCAGTTCATGTAAGAACAGGATACTTTATACCAGATGAAATGTGCTTTGCTGTAAAATCAAACTCGTCCATTTGATTTAGAATCTGAACATTATCACCAGATTCAAACAAAGTACGTCATGCTGTCTCAGCTGTACACAATACTAACACTATGAAATAAACATGATGTGCACTAAGAAAACCTCTTCAGCTTTTGTGTTTCACATTATTTTACATGTCAAAATTATTTTTCATTTGGTCTAATTAAACAGGAAAATATTCAGTTCCTTTAAGGGACAAATTCATGAAGTGTTTGAGACACATTTGACACATTTGCATGTTGTGGTCATAGTGCAGCATGAAAACTGGATCAATAACAGCCTCAGTTATCTGAAAACTGTGATCAGACTTTATTGTCTCTCACAGAATGAGAACTGAAACCTGTAATATCTCACAGACGGGTCCGTTACTTCAAAAACAACATTTAGAGGAAAGATCTCTGTCAGTTTAGAGGTTAAAAGATAAGAAAAGAAATAAAATGAACTTTTTATAAATCATGTTTTTTTTTGCTTTCAGTGAGACAGACAGATACGTGGCTGTAGGTTTCTATTCCTGAATAGAGAAATCTCCTGGTTTAAAACCAGCACAGAAAGTCCTTCAACTCATCATAAAATATAGAAAGTCAATAAATAAATATTTATCTAAACGATAAATTCATCATATATAATTAATATACACACAGCATAGATACATATATAAAAACATAAAAGAATCCACCAGCGACACCTGCAGACCGATTTTGAGACTTTTATTCTGAAAACAAACCGGAAGTGTTGTGTACATTTCCGCCGGTGGCTCATAGACTTCCGCCGCAGTGTCCGTGCTAGCCTGATGAACTAGCTCCGTGTTTGTGTCACTGCGATGGCGAACCGAACCGTCAAAGATGCGAACAGCATCCACGGAACCAACCCGCAGTACCTGGTGGAGAAGATCACCCGGACTCGAATCTACGAGTCCAAATACTGGAAGGAGGAGTGCTTCGGTCTGACCGGTGAGTTAGCAGCTTAGCTTAGCAACGGGGCTAACGTTAGCAGCTTAGCTTAGCCGCGGGGCTAACGTTAGTAGCTGAGCTTAGCCACGGGGCTAGTTAGCAGCTTAGCTTAGCCACGGGGCTAACGTTAGCAGCTTAGCTTAGCCACGGGGCTAACGTTAGCAGCTTAGCTTAGCCACGGGGCTAACGTTAGCAGCTTAGCTTAGCCACGGAGCTAACGTTAGCAGCTTAGCTTAGCCACGGAGCTAACGTTAGCAGCTTAGCTCAGCCACGGAGCTAACGTTAGCAGCTGAGCTTAGCCACGGGGCTAGTTAGCAGCTTAGCTTATCTACGGGGCTAACGTTATCTTCAGTCACCTTGTTGTCCAGGTGTGTGAACACACAAGCAGTTTGTCTCTGCTGTCCTCTGTGTGTCCAGGTGGAGACAAACAGTGCGTCAGTTTAAAGGGAACGTGACAGGTGGACGTTGGTTAGATGTTGGAGATCTTCTACCAGTCTGTGGTTGTCAGTGCCATCTTCTCTGCTGCTGTTTGTTGGGGCAGCAGCACCAACAGACTTGAGAAGATCATGAAGAAGGCTGGCTCTGGTCTTGGACTGAGACTTGAGTCTCTTGAGACTGTGGTGGAGAGGAGGACGCTGAATAAACTGTTCTCTATCATGGACAACGAGCAGCACCCTCTCCACCACAAAGTCAGGATGTGCGATATATCGTTGTTTACGTTATATTGTCAAAAACATTCCCCTACGGTAAGAATATGGCATCCCACGATAAAAACGATAAATTGATGATGTATGTATGTGCGTGACACACTCGCCTCCCAACACACATATTGACAAACATGGCGGAGCAGATACGTTGGGCAGCAAGGAGCTCTTTCCTCACGGCGAGGAGCCTCTTTCCGCATGGCGAGGAGCCTCTTTTCCTCACGGCGAGGAGCCTCTTTCCTCATGGCGAGGAGCCTCTTTCCTCGCGATGAGGAGCCTCTTTCCTCGCGATGAGGAGCCTCTTTTCCTCACGGCGAGGAGCCTCTTTCTTGCGACGAGGAGCCTTTTTTCCGCACGGCGAGGAGCCTCTTTTCCTCGCGATGAGGAGCCTCTTTTCCTCAGGGCGAGGATCTCTTTTCCTCGCGATGAGGAGCCTCTTTTCCTCGTGATGAGGAGCCTCTTTTCCTCAGGGCGAGGAGCTCTTTTCCTCACGCTCCTGATGCCAATCAGACACTCGGTCAAACCTCCCCAGACAGCTATATCTATAATAACTACACACATGTTTGAAAGGTATCTATATGTGAATACATACAGATATATGGATATATATGTGTGTGTCTGTCCAAGGCTGGACGATATGACCTAAAAATAAAATCTAGTCTAGTTAAAGTGTGAGCTCTGCAGAGATGTGTGCCTGAATATTCCTGACAACAGCAGTCAGCCGGAGCAGCCGGAGGACATCAGAGGGAAAACCAGAAAACATTTCCTCTATAAAATAAAATATGATCCGGTTTTGCTGTGTGACTTAGTGCCGTAAAGCGTTACGTACTTCTCCAAAGTTACACCGTGTTAATCTGAATGCTCGTTGTGTCGTCCACAGCTGAGCTGGTCGTGGACAAAGCGATGGAGTTGAAGTACGTCGGTGGAGTTTACGGGGGGAACATCAAGCCGACTCCGTTCCTCTGCCTCACTCTGAAGATGCTGCAGATCCAGCCTGAAAAAGACATCATCGTGGAGTTCATCAAGAACGAAGACTTCAAGTGAGTCTCAGTCTGTGGACCAGTCAGAGCGGACACCGCTAAGCAGGTGTCACATTCAGAGAGACAGACAGACAGACAGACAGTCAGACAGTTGTGTGAAGGTGTTCCTGTGTACCTGCCGAGCTTCATGTTGGCCGTGTTCTCTCTCCGTCTTTCTTCAGATACGTCCGTTTACTCGGAGCGATGTACATGAGGCTGACGGGCACCGCGGTGGACTGCTACAAATATCTGGAGCCGCTTTACAACGACTACAGAAAGATCAAAACTCAGAACAGAAACGGAGGTGAGTGTTTAAACTCACGTTATCTCAGAAACATGTTGATGATGATGGATTTTTCTTGTTGATATTTATCATGATATATCGTTTGAATCTGAAGAATGTAGCGTAAGAAATGATCTAAAATATTCAAACAATGTGATTATATATTTATGTAAATGTTTAACTTTGAAACTTCTCTTCAGCCTGTGATGAAGTTTGTTTTTCTGTCGACCTTCATGTGTTGATCCTCTGATGGCTCCGCCTGATCCTGCTTTGGATTCAACTGATCCAGCTTTAATGCTCCCGCACGAATGAGTCCTCGAACGAACGAATGAGTCCTCGAACGAACGAATGAGTCCTCGAACGAACGAACGAGTCCTCGAACGAACGAACGAGTCCACGAACGAACGAGTCCTCGAACGAACGAACGAGTCCTCGAACGAACGAACGAGTCCACGAACGAACGAGTCCTCGAACGAACGAACGAGTCCTCGAACGAACGAACGAGTCCTCGAACGAACGAATCCTTGAACAAAAACTTGAAGGAGTCCTTGAATGAAACCTTGAGTCTCGCACTAATTGGACGCTGAGGAAGCCGCTCACACTGACTTTGTTCTGAATCATCAGACTTTCAAACCACCTGATCATCAGGTTTTCTGGTTCCCGCGTGTCGTCTGTATTTATCGACCATGGAGCTCGTCCTGATCCAACGACAACCACAATGCCTTTGGGTCAACGCCCACAGAGCAGAGTGGCGTGGACGTGTGATCGGGTCGCTGAAGTCGCTCCGTGTCTTTGTCGTTTCAGAGTTTGAGTTGATGCACGTGGACGAGTTCATCGACGAGCTTCTTCACGCAGAGAGGATGTGTGACATCATTCTGCCCCGCCTCCAGGTACGAACGTTTATTACATCACGACTGCTCGCACGCGGCTTGTTCGATGGCCTTCACCGTGTGTGTGTGTGTGTGTGTGTGTGTGTGTGTGTGTGTGTGTGTGTGTGTGTGTGTGTGTGTGTGTGTGTGTGTGTGTGTGTGTGTGTCACAGAAGCGGCACGTCCTCGAGGAGGCCGAGATGTTGGACCCACGTATCAGCGCTCTGGAGGAAGACCTGGATGAGGTGGAGAGCAGCGAAGAAGAGGACGAGGAAGAAGAGAAGGTGAGTTAGACAATAAAAGCCTTTTTATAAGAAATGAAACATGAGAGCTTTTAATTTGTCATGTTGACCGCCGTGTTGGTGTGTTCAACGTTGGCGGCGTCTGTTTGTTGTCACAGGTTTTAAATGTTTTCCGTGTTTTGCTCTTGCAGCCGGAGCGACTCCAGACGCCTGAACCCCACAGACGCAGTTACCGCGACAACGACAGACCTCGCCGATCTCCGTCACCTCGTTACAGACGCAGCCGCTCACCCAGACGGTTTGTGCTTTTATTTGTTTGATTGCATGTCGTACGCGGAGAAGATGAAATATTCTGAAGTGATTTCTAACGTGGCTTTATTTTCCCGCAGGAGGAGCCGATCTCCAAAGAGGCGAAGGTGCGTTCACTTCCTGCCTTTTGAAATGATCTCTTCACTCCTAAATATAATATTCGCAGCTCACGCTCGTTAATGTCGTCTTAGCCCGTCGCCGCGGAGAGAGCGCCACCGCAGCAAGAGCCCGCGACGACATCGCAGCCGGTCCAGAGAAAGACGGCACCGCTCCAAATCTCCAGGTAAACCGACAGAACCGAGCAGGTCCAAAGTTCTGTAGGATGGACGTCAGCCACGTCATCGCCTGTTCTGACTGTTCATTTGTTACTTTGATCCAGGTCACCACAGAAGCCACCGACACCGCAGCCACTCCAAGTCCCCGGAGAGGTGAGCGACGCTTAACGTAACGTTCGCAATGTTTCATGGAAACGACAAAAAACTGTTTGTGGATTTGGACAAACGTCTGGTTTACTTCCTGTTTCCTGTTTGTTTGTTTGTTTGTTTGTTTGTTTGTTTTTATTGACGTCGTCTTGTCTCTGAACCGAGAGTTGGCGCCACCTACTGATTATCTCTCGTGTGTTGTTGAGGTCCGAGACACCCGGTCGTCAGACATTTTATTTTTCTCTGTTTTCTCGGGACAACGAGTTATTTCATTTGTTGTAATTTATGTCCAAACAATGAATGTTTAATCGTAGATCTCTACGTAATGATTCAAACACACGACATCATGACCAGACTATCCTCCTATTAATTACGTCGTTATTTTGGGGATAACAACATTCGACATAAACATCTCGTTATCACAAGAAATGTTCAGCGGCTTTGAGTTTTGATATTTAAGTGAAATAAAATGAACAAAACGTTTTTTTTTTTGACATTTGAGACATTTAACCGAATGTTTTGTTTCACACGACAGGAGTTCAAAAAAGAGCCACAAGAAGAGTCGAAGAGGAAACGAGTGATTTTACTTTTCTACCTCTGTTTTTTTTGTTTTTGTTTTGTTTTTTTGACCTTTTTGATTTTTTTATTTTTCAAGTAATTTTCCAGTTGTGGACGTTGGAACATGTGCAGCATCGATCGGCCTCATCAGTCTGTGGTTCAAAACCCTCTGAGAGAATAAAAACTGTTTTCAGATAATTATGGACATTTGTGAAAATGTAGAAAATGTTTCTGTGTAACATTTGTCTGGAAATAAAGAGCCTCGTTTTATTACTCGTGTGTTTCTCACTGATTCCTGAAGAAGACGAAGAATCACAACTCTCCTGGTTTGAATTTGGGTTGCAGTACCGAGTTTGAACCACTAGAAGTCGCAGTTACACAAAAAGATTAACTTTAGAAAACAACATAAATCATTAAATCTTCAAATGTTTTAAAGTTTGAATGTTGCAGGTTGATTTCAGTCGTGTGCCTCAACATTTATTTATACATGTTCTAGTTTGATGTCTACGACAACAAAACATGAGCTACATGAATTTCTTAAAAAATATTCACTGAAATAAAGTTAAACCAGTTTTCTTAGTGCACATCATGTTTATTTCATAGTATTAGTATTGTGTACAGCTGAGACAGCATGACGTACTTTGTTTGAATCTGGTGATAATGTTCAGATCCTAAATCAAATGGACGAGTTTGATTTTACAGCAAAGCACATTTCATCTGGTATAAAGTATCCTGTTCTTACATGAACTGAAAATACAGAGCTGAAGCACAAACTGATCAACACAACAGGAACATAGGAAACACTACGGGTACATGGGAGTTAAGAAGAAGAACCTGTGATTAAAAACATGTTTTAATGAATCATCTAATGAACTGAATTATATTAAAAACACGGCTACATCATCAGAGTTTGATTTTACAGCAAAGCACATTTCATCTGGTGTAAAGTATCCGGGAGAGGAGCTGGACTCTGCTTGGATCAGGTGATCAGTTGGGTCAGGTGATGTTGGACAGACTTAGAAAACCCAAATGTGTAGTGAGGCGAGCCGAGGTCCACGAGGTCTTAAACTTTACATAAAAAAATCAACATAATACAGTAAACACTATGATTACATTAACCAAGACATTATTTTAATAAGATTCGGGTTGTCCACAGTTATTTCATTGAATCATTCATCTACGACTGTTGAGTTTTTCATTGTAAATGATATTTCTCTTCACGTTCGGTTGCTACTTCTCTGAAATTAACCTTTTCCAGGACTCTGATGCTCCTCCCACAAATGAACCAATGGGTTGATTCACGGATTGTTGCGGTGTCTCTGCCTTCACCTCTGTCTGGTGTTGTATCGGCCTGTGATGATCTTCTTCCAAGTTCTTGAAAAATCTTCTGGACGCGCGGGAAAGCTGCTCAGTCTCTGCGGCATCCAGATCTTTCCTTTTTTGCAGTTCTTCATATATCTCTTGAGCTTCTTTTTGGCGATTCGACTTTCCATATATTTCTGCAAGACCTATTTTTATTTTGAATGATGAATGTGGGTAAAGCTCGAACACTTCCTTGCAGAGACTGATGGCCCTTTCTACCTCGCAGTCGGCACCTTTTCGAACCTTCCATTTGTAGCAGTTTGCAGCGCACCACTTCAGATAACGTGGACCTGGATGTTCTTTCAGAGCCTCCTCCACCATTTTAACAGCCTCAGTCAGGGATATGTGAACTCTGTACAGTCGTAGTAACGGTGTCATCCCGCTGTAGCTGCTGACAGGATTTCTTAAAACCTCTCTGGATAACTCACGTGCTTCATCTTCAATACTTTCTCCTCTCTTAGCACGTTGCTCAAGATAAAGAGCAGCGAGGTACAAGTTCTCTGGATCCTGTTCTTTGGCGATCCTCATTTCCTCAAAGACGTCAGCCCCCAGCTCTTCTTCTTTGTTGTGGTTAGCAGCGTTCACCAACGCTAAAATCCGGCTGGTGTTCCACTCCACCATGTCCGGCTGCATCCTGATGGCTCTCTGGAAGTAATCTGCAGCCAGCAGCTTTTTGTCTGCGCTGAACTTCATCAGGGTCCAGGCTTTTTCAGCGTAGATCTCCGGGTGGAGCTCGTCCTGGGATGGAGATGGATATTTTTCCATCAGGGCGTCGACCTTTGACAGGTAAGCCTGACTCTCTGCTTGGTCTCCCAGGTGGTGGTGCAGCCAGGCCAGGTTCCCGTAGTTCACCACTAACCAGGGACCCTCAGCTGCCCCCCTTGTCTGGCTGAAGGCCTCTGCAGCCTTGTTGAACAAACTCTGGGCGTCTTCAGTTAAATTTAACTTGTACTGAATGAACCCCTGCAGGTTGTAAATGTGACCCAGCCAGCTGTTTCCCTCCTCGGTACCAATGTCCTCCAGCTTGTCCCTGAGACGGAAACGTTTGAACCTGCTGCAGTCCAGATCCCAGGTGAAGTGGCACTGCAGGGCCTCCAGTTTGGACTCCGGTGTTGTTGGACTCTGAGCAGCACTGATGGAGAACAAAAACAACAAATATTAAAACACATCATCCATCAGCAGGAAGGAAGGAAGGAATCATTTCTTAGTGGGTGTTGAACTCACTAAGGTTAATCTAGGTTAATGAACAAGGGAGTAAAGGTGAGATAGAAGGAAGAACAAGTGAACTAAAGAAGGATATATCAGGGAAGAGAAAGGAAGGTGAGGGAAGGAATGAAGAAAGGGAGCAGGAAAGGAGGAAACAAAGAGTAAAGAAATGGATCAAGACACAGAAGAGGAGACAGAAAGAGAGGAAGGAAGGAAGGAAGGAAGGAAGGAAGGAAGGAAGGAAGGAAGGAAGGAAGTGAATGGAAAACTGAAGAAAGAAGAAGGTCTTCAAATCATGGAAGGAAAGAAGGAGAGAACAAAATCAAAGGAGTGACTTTGGATCTCGAGTTAAAGTTAAGATATTAAAATGTTTCTCACCTCATTCTGTTTTCTTAGTGTCTCTTTCTCGCGTTTTGCTCTTTAAGTAGCTGCAGCACCATCAAATCATCACGTTCAAAGTCTGTGGCTGTAAATGAAGTCATGCTGAGGGCTGGGTTTGGACTCCTGGACTTTCTGTTACCCACGAATAGAAACCTACAGACACGCGACCGACCGACTGTGACCTGCTACGTAATTAACACTCCGGGTCACACCCCGGAAACACAGCTTTTCTAAACTGTTAACTTAGTCTCTGAGACGTCCCCACAGACTGTCTAAAACCTGGACTTAGTCTCTGAGACGTCCCCGCAGACTGTCTAAAACCTGGACGTAGTCTCTGAGATGTCCCTGCAGACTGTCTAAGAGCCTGTCCTTAAATAATAAATAATAATAAAACAACAATAATCATAAAGAAACTATAAATATAAAGACGTGGCTGTTTAGAGGATTTAATGACACGTTCTAATCATAAGAGTTCAAGAGAGTGCAGAGTTCACACTTGTCTCTGTGGAGTAGTTCATGTGCTGATAGTTGATCATCTATGTGATAATCTGAATAAAGATCATTTGTTGCTTTCATTTGTCAGGAATAGAAACCTAGAGCCACGTATCTGTCTGTCTCACTGAAAGGAAAAAGAAACATGATTTATAAAAAGTTCATTTTATTTCTTTTCTTATCTTTTAACCTCTAAACTGACAGAGATCTTTCCTCTAAATGTTGTTTTTGAAGTAACGGACCCGTCTGTGAGATATTACAGGTTTCAGTTCTCATTCTGTGAGAGACAATAAAGTCTGATCACAGTTTTCAGATAACTGAGGCTGTTATTGATCCAGTTTTCATGCTGCACTATGACCACAACATGCAAATGTGTCAAATGTGTCTCAAACACTTCATGAATTTGTCCCTTAAAGGAACTGAATATTTTCCTGTTTAATTAGACCGAATAAAAAATAATTTTGACATGTAAAATAATCTTCTTCATCATCTTCATCTTCTCCCGCTTAGCAGCAGCTTCAGCAGGGTGGCCCAGACTTCCCTCTCCCCGGCCACTTCGTCCAGCTCTCCCAGGCGTTCCCAGGCCAGTCGAGAGACATAGTCCCTCCAGCGTGTCCTGGGTCTTCCCCAGGGCCGCCTCCCAGAGGGACGTGCCCAGAACATCTCCCCAGGGAGGCGTTCAGGAGGCATCCTCACGAGATGCCCGAGCCACCTCAGCTGGCTCCTCTCGATGCGGGGGAGCAGCGGTTCTACTCTGAGCTCCTCGCGGATGACCGAGCTTCTCACCCTCTCTCTAAGCGAGAGCCCAGCCACCCTGCGAAGGAAGCTCATTTCGGCCGCTTGTATTCGCGATCTCGTTCTTTCGGTCACTACCCAAAGCTCGTGACCATAGGTGAGGGTAGGAACGTAGAGCGAGTGGTAAATCGAGAGCTTCGCCTTTCGACTCAGCTCCTTCTTCACCACGACGGACCGGTGCAGAGTCCGCATCACTGCAGAAGCCACACAGATCCGCCGGTCGATCTCCCGCTTCTTCCTTCCCTCACTCTTGAACAAGACCCCGAGATACTTGAACTCCTCCACTTGAGGCAGGATCTCATCCCCGACCCGGAGGCTGCACTCCGCCCTTTCCCGGCTGAGCACCATGGTCTCGGATTTGGAGGTGCTGATTCTCATCCCACCTGCTTCACACTCGGCTGCGAACTGCTCCAGAGAGAGCTGAAGGTCACGCTCCGATCGTCCGCAAAAAGCAGCGACCCAATCCTGAGGCCACCGAAACGCAGCCCCTCAACGCCCTGGCTGCTCCTAGAAATTCTGTCCATAAAGATTATGAACAGAACCGGTGACAAAGGGCAGCCCTGGCGGAGTCCAACTCTCACAGGAAACAGGTCCGACTTACTGCCGGCAATGCGGACCAAGCTCTGGCACCGAGAGTACAGGAACTGGATAGCCCGTATTAATGGGTCCGAAACCCCATACTCCCGGAGCACCCCCCACAGGACTCCCCGAGGGACACGGTCGAACGCCTTCTCCAGGTCCACAAAGCACATGTAGACTGGTTTGGCGAACTCCCATGCACCCTCTAGGACCGCGCTTAGAGCTGGTCCACAGTTCCACGACCAGGACGAAAAAAACCACATTGCTCCTTCTGGATCCGAGGTTCGACAATCTTGCGGACCCTCCTCTCCAGGACCCCCGAAAAGACCTTCCCGGGGAGGCTGAGGAGTGTGATCCCCCTATAGTTGGAGCACATCCTCCGGTCCCCCTTTTGAAGAGGGGAACCACCACCCCGGTCTGCCAATCCAGGGGCACTGCCCCCGATGTCCACGCGATGTTGCAGAGACGTGTCAACCAAGACAGCCCCATAACATCCAGAGCCTTGAGGAACTCCGGGCGGACCTCATCCACCCCCGGGGCCTTGCCACCGAGGAGCTTTTTGACTACCTCAGCGACCTCAGCCCCAGAGATTGGTAAAACGACCACGGAGTCCCCAGGCTCTGCCTCCTCAAGGGAAGACGTGCTGGTGGGATTGAGGAGGTCTTCGAAGTATTCCCTTCACCGACCCAAGACGTCCCGAGTCAAGTTCAGCAGCACCCCGCCCCCACTGAACACAGTGTTGACAGTGCACTGCTTCCCCCGCCTGAGCCGCCGGATGGTGGTCCAGAACCTCCTCGAAGCTGTTCGAAAGTCGCTCTCCATGGCCTCACCGAACTCCTCCCACGCCCGAGTTTTTGCCTCCGCAACCACCGAGGCTGCACTCCGCTTGGCATGCCGATACCCATCAGCTGCTTCAGGAGTCCCACAGGCCAAAAAGGTTCTGTAGTACTCCTTCTTCAGCTTGACGGCATCCCTCACTGCCGGTGTCCACCAGCGGGTTCGGGGGCCGCCGACACGACAGGCACCAACCACCTTACGGCCGCAGTTCCGGTCAGCCGCCTCGACAATGGAGGAACGGAACAAGGTCCACTCGGACTCAATGTCCCCCGCCTCCCCCGGGACGTGAGAAAAGCTCTCCCGGAGGTGGGAGTTGAAACTCTTTCTGACAGGAGATTCAGCCAGACGTTCCTAGCAAACCCGCACAGAATGTTTGGGCCTGCCAGGTCTGACCGCCATCCTCCCCCACCATCGGATCCAACTCACCACCAGGTGGTGATCAGTTGACAGCTCCGCCCCTCTCTTCACCCGAGTGTCCAAAACATGTGGCCGCAAGTCCGACGACACAACCACAAAGTCGATCATCGAACTGCGACCGAGGGTGTCCTGGTGCCAAGTGCACATATGGACACCCTTATGCTTGAACATGGTGTTCGTTATGGACAGTCCATGACAAGCACAGAAGTCCAATAACAGAACACCACTCGGGTTTAGATCAGGGGGGCCGTTACTCCTAATCACGCCCCTCCAGGTTTCACTGTCGCTGCCCACGTGAGCATTGAAGTCCCCCAGGAGGACGAGGGAGTCCCCAGAGGGGGCGCTCTCCAGCACTCCCTCCAAAGACTCCAGAAAGGGTGGGTACTCTGAGCTGCCGTTCGGTGCATACGCACAGACGACAGTCAGGACCTGTCCCCCCACCCGAAGGCGAAGGGAGGCTACCCTCTCGTCCACCGGGGTGAACCCCAACATGTAGGCGCTGAGCCGGGGGGAAACAAGCATTCCCACCCCGCTCTGCGCCTCTCACCGGGGGCAGCTCCAGAGTGGTAGAGCGTCCAGCCCCTCTCAAGGAAACTGGTTCTGGAACCCACGCTGTGCGTCAAGGCGAGCCTGACTATATCTAGCCGGTACCTCTCAACCTCGTGCACCAGCTCAGGCTCCTTCCCCACCAGAGACGTGACGTTCCACATCCCCAGAGCCAGCTTCTGCAACCGGGGGTCGGACCGCCAGGGTCCCCGCCTCCGACTGCCGCCCATCTCTCTTTGCACCCGACCCCTGAGACCCCTCCTATGGGTGGTGGGTCCATGGGAAGGGGGGCCCATGTTATCCTTTCGGGCTGTACCCGGCCGGGCCCCATGGGTGTAGACCCGGCCACCAGGCGCTCGCCAGCGAGCCCCACCCCCAGGCCTGGCTCCAGGGGGGGCCCCGGTAACCCGCGTCCGGGCAAGGGAGACCTGACTCCATTGTTGTCTCTATTCATCAGAGGTGATTGAGCTGCACTTTGTCTGGTCCCTCACCTAGGACCTGATTGCCTTGGGTGACCCTACCAGGGGCATGAAGCCCCCGACAACATAGTTCCTGGGATCATTGAAACACGCAAACCCCTCCACTGCGGTAAGGTGGCAGCTCCAGGAGGGGATGTAAAATAATGTGAAAACACAAAAGCTGAAGCAGTTTTCTTAGTGCACATCATGTTTATTTCATAGTATTAGTATTGTGTACAGCTGAGACAGCATGACGTACTTTGTTTGAATCTGGTGATAATGTTCAGATTCTAAATCAAATGGACGAGTTTGATTTTACAGCAAAGCACATTTCATCTGGTATAAAGTATCCTGTTCTTACATGAACTGAAAATACAGAGCTGAAGCACAAACTGATCAACACAACAGGAACATAGGAAACACTACGGGTACATGGGAGTTAAGAAGAAGAACCTGTGATTAAAAACATGTTTTAATGAATAATCTAATGAACTGAATTATAATAAAAACATCTCAACATGTCCACAGTGGATGTTATGATGACGATGGAAAGCTAGCCATGGGGGGCATTCAAGAGCTTCTCTAGACAAGGTGGCACCAGGAGGGCAATCCCCACCTCCACCTCCACCTCCACCTCCACCTGTTCCCCATCTATCCATCGTGTTACAAACACTACGGCTCCTGCAGGTTTGCCAGGGAGGCCTCTATCTCTCTGCACATTCGGTGCCTGTTTCCGTCTCTAATCTTCTCCAGAACTCTGATGCTTTTCTGACGAAACATGGATTGTTCCGGTATCTCTGCCGCCATTATGTGATATTTTATTGACCTGTCACTATCGCGTTGAAATAGATGTAAATAATACGCGTAGTTGTTGTAGAGCCCTTGTTTGTCTGCAGGTTCCAGATCATGTTTTAGCAGTTGCTGGTATATCTGATCAGCTTTAGCCTGACTGTGGGTTGACCTTGCGAATATATTTGCAAGGTCCAATCTCTTCAAAAATGAAGTATGAGGGTAAAGAGAAATCACCTCCTTAGGCTGATTGCTCTGTCTACCATGCTTTGCTCTGGCTCTTTTAAATAAAGGATCTTCCACCTGTAGCAGAGAGCAGCACAGCTCTTCAGATAACATGAATCTGGATGTTCTTCCAGAGCCTCCTCTGCCAGATCAATGGCCTCATCTTTAGACACATAGTTTGCGTAAACCCATAGTAACGGTTTCATCCCGCTGTAGCTGCTGACAGGATTTCTTAAAACCTCTCTGGATAACTCACGTGCTTCATCTTCAATACTTTCTCCTCTCTTAGCACGTTGCTCAAGATAAAGAGCAGCAAGGTACAAGTTCTCTGGATCCTGTTCTTTGGCGATTCTCATTTCCTCCAAGACGTCAGCCCCCAGCTCTTTGTTGTCGTGGTTAGAAGCGTTCACCAACGCTAAAATCCGGCTGGTGTTCCACTCCACCATGTCCGGCTGCATCCTGATGGCTCTCTGGAAGTAATCTGCAGCCAGCAGCTTTTTGTCTGTGCTGAACTTCATCAGGGTCCAGGCTTTTTCAGCGTAGATCTCCGGGTGGAGCTCGTCCTGGGATGGAGATGGATATTCTTCCATCAGGGCGTCGACCTTTGACAGGTAAGCCTGACTCTCTGCTTGGTCTCCCAGGTGGTGGTGCAGCCAGGCCAGGTTCCCGTAGTTCACCACTAACCAGGGACCCTCAGCTGCCCCTCTTGTCTGGCTGAAGGCCTCTGCAGCCTTGTTGAACAAACTCTGGGCGTCTTCAGTTAAATCTAACTTGTACTGAATGAACCCCTGCAGGTTGTAAATGTGACCCAGCCAGCTGTTTCCCTCCTCGGTACCAATGTCCTCCAGCTTGTCCCTGAGACGGAAACGTTTGAACCTGCTGCAGTCCAGATCCCAGGTGAAGTGGCACTGCAGGGCCTCCAGTTTGGACTTCGGTGTTGTTGGACTCTGAGCAGCACTGATGGAGAACAAAAACAACAAATATTAAAACACATCATCAGCAGAGTGACGGAGAAAGCGAGGAAGGAAAAATGAAGGAGCATTGAATGTGAAAGAAAAGAAGTTTGTTAGTCCCAGGAATGCTGACGGTGGGCGGAGCCTGTGTCGTGCCAGAACAGGAGCTGGGCGAGTGGGCAATGTAACCAGGCTCAGCAGTTTCTATGGACATGATGGCAGAGGAGAAGAGAGTGAAGAGGACGCTGACGGAGGAAGCTAAGAAGAGAAAAGGAGAGAGTGAGCGAGCAAGAAGCCGCCGGACAAGAGTAAATGTGGGACTGACTTTTAGTGGTTGGTGAGAGCTTGGTGAAATAAAAGGCTGAAAGACAGACGCCGAGCTGGACTGACTACTGCTGGACTAGTCTCTGATATCAGCCGCTGCTGGACTAGTCTCTGATATCAGCTGCTGCTGGACTAGTCTCTGATATCAGCTGCTGGACTAGTCGCTGATATCAGCCGCTGCTGGACTAGTCTCTGATATCAGCTGCTGCTGGACTAGTCGCTGATATCAGCCGCTGCCGGACTAGTCTCTGATATCAGCCGCTGCCGGACTAGTCTCTGATATCAGCCGCTGCCGGATAGTCTGCTAGTCTCATGATCAGCCGCTGCCGGACTAGTCGCTGATATCAGCCGCTGCCGGACTAGTCGCTGATATCAGCCGCTGCCGGACTAGTCTCTGATATCAGCCGCTGCCGCCGGACTAGTCTGATATCAGCCGCTGCCGGACTAGTCTCTGATATCAGCCGCTGCCGGACTAGTCTCTGATATCAGCCGCTGCCGGACTAGTCTCTGATATCAGCCGCTGCCGGACTAGTCGCTGATATCAGCTGCTGCTGGGGACCTGGATGATGATTGGCTGCTGGGGACCTGGATGATGATTGGCTGCTGGTGACCTGGATGATGATTGGCTGCTGGTGACCTGGATGATGATTGGCTGCTGGTGACCTGGATGATGATTGGCTGCTGGATGATGATTGGCTGTCAGCAAAGTTGTCGACTCGCTAGCTGTTCCTATTTTCTCCATCTTCTAAATGTCCATCGTGATTTTCTGTCCATGTATTCAGTCGCTGAGATAAACATTTCCAGCCACCTGCAGCTTTCAGACATTGTTGAGGAACATGACGTCTTGCTCTCTCGAGGGATTTCACAGTTTCGTATCTGTTTCCAGCAGTCTTTGATAACAGGGCAGTTCCACATTACATGGTAACGCTTTGCCTTTTGGTTTCTACAGTTTCTCCAGCTGGTAGGGGAGCTGTCACCATAATACGATTTCTGAGAGAGTGATAAAATACCTTATCAAATATTCCCAACCAAACTCCATTTGTGTGAAATTTAGTTTTGACATACTCAGCTGAACAAACAGACCCTTATGCATTGTCCTTTTTTTAAAAATAAACTCCCTCCAGTTTATATTCCTTTGCAACAGTTTTCCATACATGGGTTATCAGTGCATAACTTTAAGTCTTAAAGTCCGAGTGAAGTCAACATAAATATGTGTTTTGAGTTTGTCAGACTAAAGAAGAAAGTGTTATTAACCACCCAGCCAAATTTAAATGATTACAATATCGACATGTTTATGAAATCAGGTGTCAAAATCAGGTACAAATGCTGCGCTCTCAGCTCCAGGACTGTGGGCGTGTCCTCTGAACCGCTCTGGGCCAGGTGAAGTTTTAGGACCGCCCACAAAACTGGTGAAAACCTGTTTGAAGCACATTTCAGTAAAATGTCTTTTTCACATGTTTATTGTGTTTGAAAGAAAACATGGAGCTGCGGCCTGCACAACTTTATATATTTGAACAGGTGACGTAATGTGAATGAATTGTTCAGGTGTCATATTTCTTAAAGGGACAGCGCACGGAGCTTTAGTTCAGACTGATGATATGTTTGTTTTGGAACGTTCTGTCAACGCTACAGAAACATTTCTAACAGCACTATGCAGTAAATGGTTTTAAAGTACTTGTAGAAATATGTTTTACTAATATATTACACTATATATATATATATATATATATTAGATATTTTTTGTAACTTTATTTTTTTTATTAATGAAGAACATAACACAAACATTCCTTGACAACATCACAAATTATATATGATAGTGCTTAAGACAGGGACCAAAACAAACAACAACAACAACAAGAAAGGATAAAAGACACTGGGGCCCAGAGTAATACAAGTGGGCGAGAAATAATAAGTATATTTTAAAAAAGTAAATACGTAGACAGTTATTCCAGCAGACTGTGGGTCCCCCTCAGTTAGCGAAGCAGCTTATCATAGGCAGCCACCTCCTCATGAAAACATCCGACCTTAATTGTAATTTAGCGGTTCAAGCTTCCATTTCATTCACCTCCCTCAGCTTCTGTTTCCATTGTGCCACTGTGGGTTCATCCATCTTATTGTCATATTACACTATATATTTTAGAAATATATTAGTACTTCTTGTAAATATGTACACTTGTGTTTCCCTCCTTGGTTTCTATCTAACAAGTGAATTTCCCGTTGTGGATCAATAAAGTTTTATCTAATCTTATCTGCTTTGTTACAATCTATAGATGGTGAACGTTAATGTAACATAATGTAACGTTAATGTAACATAATGTAACATAATGTAACGTTAATGTAACATAATGTAACGTTAATGTAACATAATGTAACGTTAATGTAACATTAATATTAAGTCGGCTCTCTTGTCCAATCACATCACTTGTTCTGACCTGACTGTTGTATAAATGTTAATATTTTACCAGACATTGAATAAATCTTAATGACTCACCTCATCATTCAGCTGTTTCCTCCTCTCAGTGGTTCTGTTCTGGTTCTGTTCTGGTTCTGTTCGGGTTCAGAGGTCCAAGCTTCTTCTTCTCGTAAATGTTGTGATGCTGAGCAGCAGCTTTAAATGTTCACACTGAGGATTCACAGGCGGAGCTACCAGTCTGAGTTTCATTTCTCAGGAATGGAAAACCAAACACACACACACCTAAACACACCCAACCCCCACACCCACACACACACACACACACACACACACACACACACACACACACACACACACACACACACACACCAGAGACACACAAATGACTCGACATTTTGTCCTGATTCAGATGAGTTAGAAACACTGTGAAGTATTAAACCCTCATGTTATGCCTGTAGCTTCTATCTGAAATACAGTTTGCAGATAATTATTAGTAATCATTGATCCAGCTAATGCTACATGCTGCATCACAGTTTCATTCAAACTTTTCTTCAAACTTTTCTTTCAGGGAAAGGTGAAACAGGATTTGCAGATCACTGCATTCTGATTTTATTTGTTTGTTTTCCAACTTTATTTGGAATCAGGATTATAAAGGATGTGAGTACTTCTTCCACCACAGCATGGTGGTGGACTTTAAGGCATGTTCAGCTGTCCTGATGCAGCCAGAACCCAATATACATTAAAGCAGCACCCTTGAATAAAGACGACTGGATTCAAAGTATCAAAGTTTAAGTTGAATTTATTATTCTTGTACAAGAAGGAGCGTTTCACAGTGCAGCACACAAAAGGAGTCACAGAGAAAAGGCTCCCTGAGGAGCTCTAACTGTTGGTTCTTATACATGTTTTAAAATGGGCTGTCTCGGACACCTGTCTAAAACCTGGACGTAGTCTCCGTGACGTCCCCGCAGACTGTCTAAAACCTGGACGTAGTCTCCGTGACGTCCCCGCAGACTGTCTAAAACCTGGACGTAGTCTCCGTGACGTCCCCGCAGACTGTCTAAAACCTGGACGTAGTCTCCGTGACGTCCCCGCAGACTGTCTAAAACCTGGACGTAGTCTCCGTGACGTCCCCGCAGACTGTCTAAAACCTGGACGTAGTCTCCGAGACGTCCCCGCAGACTGTCTAAAACCTGGACGTAGTCTCTGTGACGTCCCCGCAGACTGTCTAAAACCTGGACGTCGTCTCCGTGACGTCCCCGCAGACTGTCTAAAACCTGGACGTAGTCTCCGTGACGTCCCCGCAGACTGTCTAAAACCTGGACGTAGTCTCCGAGACGTCCCCGCAGACTGTCTAAAACCTGGACGTAGTCTCTGTGACGTCCCCGCAGACTGTCTAAAACCTGGACGTCGTCTCCGTGACGTCCCCGCAGACTGTCTAAAACCTGGACGTAGTCTCCGTGACGTCCCCGCAGACTGTCTAAAACCTGGACGTAGTCTCTGTGACGTCCCCGCAGACTGTCTAAAACCTGGACGTAGTCTCCGTGACGTCCCCGCAGACTGTCTAAAACCTGGACGTAGTCTCTGTGACGTCCCCGCAGACTGTCTAAAACCTGGATGTAGTCTCCGTGACGTCCCCGCAGACTGTCTAAAACCTGGACGTAGTCTCTGTGACGTCCCCGCAGACTGTCTAAAACCTGGACGTAGTCTCTGTGACTCTCCATGATATATAAACATTGTCAACACTGACAGGGAATAAGCGTTTATTTTATTATGATTCGATTGAATTATTACAAAACAATAGTATAACAATCATAATATAACTAATAATGAATAACAATTACATATAATTAATTATGTCGGTTCATAAATGAGTTAAATAAAGTTACGGCTAATGTGGAGTACGGAAGCCCTAAAGGGTCATACATACATACATACATACATTTTATTCCACCTGTTTTCCTGTGATAACGAGATATTTAATTTGAGATCTGGAGAAAACCAAACGATAGTCTCGTGTATTAAATCATTGCAGGAAACATCATTTAGTAGCATGTCAGATCTCGTTATTAATTATCTCGTTATCACAGGTGGAATAAAATGTACGTCTGACCCTTTAGGGCTTCCGTAGAGGTGTAATCAGGGAGTTTGACCTTCCTAACATGGCGACCGCGCAGGCGCATAGCGGCGACACACAGCAGCCAATAAGATCCACGCAGATCCTGCCGCTCCGCCCACGAGTCACGCTGTGACGTAACGCCGAGGGGTTGGTCAGAACCAGTTTCCGCGCGAAATCCTGACAGTGACGCGCGCGTGCAGGTTTTTTAATTTATTTATCTGAACTCAGGCCGACAGACGACGTCACCCCGACTGAAGCGATCATCTGTAATCGATCAATCTGTATCGATCACCGTCTGATGTGAGCTCGTGCAGCAGCAGAGAGAGAGCACGAGGAACGTACGATGAAATACTCCACGAGACTGAGAGTGAGGAGGGTCTACCGGTGGCTCGGGGCCCCTTTAAGGTCCAACCGGAAGTTAAAAACCTACGACTATCGGTGAGTTTTCGTCACATTTATTGATTTATTGATTATCTGGATTTTATTGAACACGTGCAACTGATTATTCAACTTAATCCGGGTCCATTTGACTTGTTCTGACTCGTCTTTCAAGTCCACATGAAGTCAGACCTGATGTTTGTTTGTGTCCTCGGTCCTCTAGTGTCTGTCCAGCACTGACACACACTGTCTTGAGGTGTGTTCAGGCGTCTTCAGGTGTCCTTCGTGGTGTTTTAGAGTTTGTCATTTCCTGATAAAACAGGAAAAAAGTTGTTGATGATGTCATCCTGTACTCGAGGCAGGAGGGCGTGTCCAAATTTGACATCTAATCAAACGCTTTCTCTCTTCTGACTTCGGGTACGAATAACTCCTTTTAATAAGTCATTTCCTAACCACGTCACAGAGACTACGTCCAGGCTTTAGACAGTCTGCAGGGACGTCACAAAGACTACGTCCAGGTTTTAGACAGTCTGCGGGGACGTCACAGAGACTACGTCCAGGTTTTAGACAGTCTGCAGGGACGTCACAAAGACTACGTCCAGGTTTTAGACAGTCTGCGGGGACGTCACAGAGACTACGTCCAGGTTTTAGACAGTCTGCGGGGACGTCACAGAGACTACGTCCAGGTTTTAGACAGTCTGCGGGGACGTCTCGGAGACTACGTCCAGGTTTTAGACAGTCTGTGGGGACGTCACGGAGACTACGTCCAGGTTTTATACAGTCTGCGGGGACGTCACGGAGACTACGTCCAGGCTTTAGACAGTCTGCGGGGACGTCTCGGAGACTACGTCCAGGTTTTAGACAGTCTGCGGGGACGTCTCGGAGACTACGTCCAGGTTTTAGACAGTCTGCGGGGACGTCTCGGAGACTACGTCCAGGTTTTAGACAGTCTGCGGGGACGTCACAGAGACCACGTCCAGGTTTTAGACAGTCTGCGAGGACGTCACGGAGACTACGTTCAGGCTTAAGACAGTCTGTGGGGACGTCTCGGAGTCTACGTTCAGGCTTTAGACAGTCTGTGGGGACGTCTTAGAGACTACGTCCAGGTTTTAGACAGTCTGTGGGGACGTCACAGAGACTACGTCTAGGTTTCAGACAGTCTGCGGGGACGTCACAGAGACTACGTCCAGGTTTTAGACAGTCTGCGGGGACGTCACAGAGACTACGTCCAGGTTTTAGACAGTCTGTGGGGACGTCACAGAGACTACGTCCAGGCTTTAGACAGTCTGCGGGGACGTCTCGGAGACTACGTCCAGGCTTTAGACAGTCTGCGGGGACGTCACGGAGACTACGTCCAGGTTTTTCCTCACCACTTTTTCTTTGACCTTGATGGAAAACGTCCTGATGTCATATGGACAGATGTGCAGGAGAGGACATGAGGACAGATGTGAAGGAGAGGACATGAGGACAGATGTGAAGGAGAGGTGATGTCTACGTCATGAAGCGACGCTGAATGTTGTTGACGTGATCTGTGGTAAAACTACAAAGTCCAGCAGATGGACTACAAACGCTCCTCTGATGCTTCCTGGATCCTCCCCGCGCTCTGACCGTGGTGTCTGATGCAGGACATGTCAAACTGTGACGTCATCGTCAGCGTCAGAGTGTCAGTAATAATGAATGTTGTCCAGCTGAAGTGTTTGTTAGCTGCTGTGCTGGACCTCTGTCGTTTTATTGTGAAAGTCCAGCGCTTCCTTCCGTGATGGACTCTGGCTCTTTGTCTTCAGCTCGTTGTCCATCAGCGTGGAGGGTCTCCCGAGGACCACGGTCATCAACACCGGCCAACACATCCTCATCGAGGGAGAAGATGAAGACAACCCGTACGTGGCCAAAGTCCTCAAGCTGTTCGGAGACGGTGAGTCACTGGAGACGAGTCGCGGCGCTGACGTGGATTCAGGCTGAACGCCTCCTCTCAATTCAATTCAGCTTTATTGGCATAGGAAACATGTTTACATTGCCAAAGCGTGTAAAAGCACAGATATATGTTTTAACATAAAATACAGGAAGATTAAATAACAATAACAACAATAACAACAATAACAACAACAATAATAATAACAACAACAACAATAATAATAACAATAATAATAACAACAATAGTAATAATAATCAACATGTACAAAGTTAATCTTCTCCTCTGGACGTCCTTCTCTGGTCTCTCTCTCTCTGTCTCTCTCTGTCTCTCTCTCTCTGTCTCTCTCTCTCTCCCTCTCTCCTCTCTCTCTCTCTCTCTCTCTCTCTCTCTCTCTCTCTCTCTGTCTCTCTCTCTCTCTCTCTCTCTCTCTCTCTCTCTCTCTCTCTCAGAGAGCGGGAAGCAGAAGAAGGCGGTGGTTCAGTGGTTCGCTCGTGTGTCCGAGGTGCCTTTGAGCAAACTGAAGCTGCTGGGCAGAGAGCCTCACCCTCAGGAGATCTTCTACTATGACGGGCGGAGCTGTGACGACGAGGTCAACGCCGAGTCCATCCTCAGACCTGTGCAGGTGAAGCACGCTCACCTCCACCGACGTCTGTTATTCATTAAGATATGTCCGGATCATCAGCACCGGTTCTGAACGTCGTTATTAAAAACATGAACTAAATAAATAACTTCAGTTATTAATAACTTCATATTTACTACATGCCTCCACACTGCAGCACGTGTTGTCATACGATCTGTCCAGCAGAGGGCGCTCTGTCATCAAACTGTGAGAGGACGATAAACAAAACAAACATTTATTCGACACATTTCATCAGAATAAATCCAAAACTGAGAGTTCTGCATCACTTTAAACTTAAACACAGCTCAGAACTTCGTCTGCTTGCATGTTTAGTTTAGTAAAACTAATCATATGTGAACAAAACATTATTCTGCAGATTCTCTGTGACGATGCGACATGCGAGATACGAGGTGTTATAAATGTTTAATTCATGTTCAGCTCATGTAGTCAAGATTCAGACTTCACGAGGCTGCAGATGAAGCGTCCGTTATCTGTAACGGTCGTTATGGTTCATGTGTTTGGAGAACCCACGCAGACACGTGGAGAACATGAAAAGAACCAGCTGAGGAACCTTCCTGCTGTGAGGCCACGTCTTGTTCTTCACTGGTCTTAAAGTAAAATCTCAGATCCTCTTTGTCTGAGTACGACACCGGGAGCAGGTTCCCGCCTGAAGGTTCTTTAGGGTTTCTTTTAGTCTGAGGTACTCGAGTCGGTTTTCTGTCGAGTGTTTGTCAGAACTGAGTCCGGTCTGTGTGGTGTTGCTGGACTGAGCCTTTAAGTTTCTCTGTCTCACAGGTGAAGCACCTGGATGGAGCAGCTCCGTTCCCGGACTCTGACGATAAGGACACCCTGTACGTGAAGCTGTCCTGGGACTCTAAGAACTTCAAAGCGGTGGACTCGTCTCTGGTGGACTCTGAACTTGCTTCTCCTCCGTCCTGTCCCAAACCGTCCCTGCCACCTTCACCTCCCTGCTCCCCTCCCACGGCGGCTCCAGCGTCTCGAGGCCCCTCTCGGCGCGCCCTGCCGACTCCGGACCTCGGCATCATGCGCCGGGCCACGTCGGGGGAAGCGAGGTACAGCAGAGCCACGATGAGCGCGGGGAAGGCCGGCGCTGCCGAGGCCGAGTCGCTGCACTCCGCCACCAAACTGTCGGCGTCCAAATGTCTCAGCGCCAAGAGGAGGACCGCCTCGGCCCGGACGCCCGGGGTCCGCAAGAAACTGGAGCTCAACAGTGAGTAACGCCAGACTAAGAGTATTATGGGACTGTCTAAACCTGGACGTAGTCTCTGTGACGTCCCCGCAGACTGCCTAAAACCTGGACGTAGTCTCTGTGACGTCCCTGCAGACTGTCCAAAACCTGGACAGAGTCTCCGTGACGTCCCCGCAGACTGTCTAAAACCTGGACAGAGTCTCCGTGACGTCCCCACAGACTGTCTAAAACCTGGACGTAGTCTCTGTGACGTCCCCGCAGACTGTCTAAAACCTGGACGTAGTCTCTGTGACGTCCCCGCAGACTGTCTAAAACCTGGACGTAGTCTCTGTGACGTCCCCGCAGACTGTCTAAAACCTGGACGTAGTCTCTGTGACGTCCCCGCAGACTGTCTAAAACCTGGACGTAGTCTCTGTGACGTCCCCGCAGACTGTCTAAAACCTGGACGTAGTCTCTGTGACGTCCCCGCAGACTGTCTAAACCTGGACGTAGTCTCTGTGACGTCCCCGCAGACTGTCTATACCTGGACGTAGTCTCCGTGACGTCCCCGCAGACTGACTAAAACCTGGACGTAGTCTCTGTGACGTCCCCGCAGACTGTCTATACCTGGACGTAGTCTCTGTGACGTCCCCGCAGACTGTCTAAAACCTGGACGTAGTCTCTGTGACGTCCCCGCAGACTGTCTAAAACCTGGACGTAGTCTCTGAGACGTCCCCGCAGACTGTCTAAAACCTGGACGTAGTCTCTGTGACGTCCCCGCAGACTGTCTAATGTTGTCCTGTTGTCTCTCCTCGTCCCGTCAGGTCCAGAGAAGTCGTCCATGATCCGCGATGACGTCCTGTGTCAGCTGCTGAAGGAGGATCTGGAGTCGCAGGTGGTTCTGGCTCAAAGGTTGTCGTCCTCTCCTCCTCAGTCGTCCCCACAGACGCCGCTCAGAAAGAACCACGGCGCTGAGGACGACGAGTTCTGCCTGAAGTCGTCCTCCGTCTTCCTCAGCAGACTCTCTGGGACGAGCAGTCCTCCAGACGACAGCAGCAGGTCAGTCCACGTCGAGCTTTGGATACATGAGGTTTGAGTTCTGGTTCGAGGACGCCGCTCTGTGACGTCGATGCAGGGCGACCTCGGTGTCGTTTATGAGCTAAGTTACGTTAACGGTCGAGCGGAGGCTCCGAACCATCCGCACATCGTCACGACCGTTTATAAGAGAACCAGCGACGGCGTGGTTCGTTCTCGTGATCCGTTATGTCTCCGTTAAGTTTGCCTGAATGTACCAAATCTTTGAGTAACAGACGGGACAGTCCGCGTCCACGTGGACGTAAATAAGCTGGTTCAAGGTTTAGATGCATCGGTGCCTCTTCCAGGGAGCTGTTGGATGAAAGTCCTCAGCGGGGTGAGCTGACGGAGGCAGGCTTACCGACCGGCTCGGTAAAGACACCGAGGAGAAGAAACGCCACGCCGAGGACAAAGAAGTGAGTCAGACTGAAGAGCTGCTTCCTGTCACACCTTGTGTTTGTGGTTTGAGGTCTCCTGAGGTGTCAGTCTGCACAGCTGGTGTTACCGTAACACGTTTGGGTTGTTTGTTTTCTAAGAAATCAAAGCGCCATAACACCAAGAACCCGTCACTTGTCTCCGAACAGGGCGACCACGCCGTCTCGGAGGAAAGAACCGAAAACCCTGAAGGAGCCGGCGCTGGCGGTCCTGTGAGTGCATTCATGTTTACTTCCTTTAAACATTAAAGCTACGACATGTCGGCGTGTCATGATGAAGCTCGGAGTGAACGTGGGGAAACAATAAATATGGGAGATGATTTCAAACACAAAAAAAATTATCTCCCATCGACACTGTGAAAGTTCTGGACCTGCCCGGCTCTGGTGGAGGACCGGGCAGGTAACGGTGACACGACATCGCTGTGGGAAGTCACAGCGGGACTCACTGCTTCACTGCTTCAAATCTTAAATCTTAAAACAATGAACCGACGCCTGGTGATCGAGTTCTCGATGTCCGTCCGTCCCGTTAAAATCTGACCGACTGTCTGTTGCGTGGACAGGGCCGAGGTGGATCATGAAAACTCTCCGATGCTGCCGGTCACCGAAACTCCGAGGAGCTCCAAGAGGAAGTCGGCTCAGCTGGTGTCGTCTCGCATCAGGAAACAGCTGTGAGTCACTGACTCTCCGTCAGTTCGCTGTTCACAGGTGAGTTCTGGGTCTGAACTTCTCCGTCTGTTCGATCAGGAATCTTCTGGACAACCATCAGGACCTGAACTCGGACGGCGAGGACGAGTTTGTTCCCTCCAAAAAGGAGCTGCAGAGCAGCAGTGAGGACGATGACGACGAAGGGGAGGAGGAGGCGGGGCTGGACAGCGACGAGGAGGTCGTGATGAAAAGAGGCCGACACGTCGGGACTCCTCGTTCGAAGCAGAAGACTCGCTCGTCGACCAGAACGCCGCGGAAGACTCCCAGCAAGAAGGTAGAAGTCCTGCAGACGCCCAGACGCGGCGCTCTGCTCGCTGTTGTCTTTTCTTCTGACTGTTTCCTGTTTCCTGTTTCCACAGATCACGCCCGGCACGCCGCGGACTCCTCACCGCGCAACTCCCAGCATCCCCAGCCGGTCGCTGCCGGCCCGACAGCCTGCGAATGTTCTGGAGGAGGCCAGAACGAGGTGACCTCTGACCCGGATCTACGGAGGACATCACCTCCATAAAGTCAGTTGGTGTGTGACTAAACTCTGTGTCCCTGTGTCCCTCAGGCTTCACGTGTCCTCGGTGCCCGAGTCTCTGCCCTGCAGGGAGCAGGAGTTTCAGGACATCTACAGCTTCGTCGAGAGTAAAATCATCGACGGCACGGGCGGGTAAGAAACATTTAGTCGTATGTGAAGTTAAAAAATCAGTTGGACGGACCGTCCCCTCACCGCCGCGTCCTCGTCCTCTCTGTCTCAGGTGTATGTACATCTCAGGCGTGCCGGGCACAGGGAAGACCGCCACGGTCCACGAGGTGATGCGCTGCCTGCAGCACGCCGCCGACGTGGACGAGATCCCTCCTTTCCACTTCATCGAGATCAACGGCATGAAGATGACGGATCCTCATCAGGCCTACGTCCAGGTCCTGCAGGTGAGAGCGGAGAGAGCGCCCCCCACAGACCAGGAGGCGTGTGTTTAGTCTTTGTCGGCTCACTGACCGTCCGGCCTCGTCTCTGCAGAAACTGACGGGTCAGAAAGCGACGGCCGACCACGCGGCGGCTCTGCTGGAGAAGAGGTTCAGTAACCCGGCACCGAGGAAGGAGACGACCGTGCTGCTCGTAGACGAGGTGAGAGCGACGCCTCATCGTTAATAAATTAATCATCAGCATGTTCAACTATTTCCATCTCACAGGGACGCTGCACGGCTCCATGATTTCATGAACAGATGACAGGTTGCAGATGCTGGATATATCAGTCTTATATATCGACTTTTGTCAAATTTACTCAGTCACTTTCCTCAGTATTCTTTAATGCGAACACCGACGAGCTCTGAAGTTTTTTTCAGGGCTGTGAAGTGATTTAAAAGAATTGGTTAATTATCGGCTCTGTGATTAACGAATGTAAAGAAACAGAATGTTGTTTCAGGTTATCACAGACTAATCAAACATGCTGCTGGTATCACACCGGCTCCCTGAACCTAAACTAACTTTAACGGTCTTTAACGGTCTTTAACGGTCTTTAACGGTCTTTAACGGTCTGTAACGGTCTTTAACGGTCTTTAACGGTCTGTAACGGTCTGTAACGGTCTGTAACGGTCTGTAACGGTCTGTAACCGTCTGTAACAGTCTCTAACCGTCTGTAACCGTCCTCCTGCAGCTGGACCTGCTGTGGACCAGGAAGCAGAACGTGATGTACAACCTGTTCGATTGGCCGACGCGGCGTCACGCCCGCCTGGTGGTCCTGACCATCGCCAACACCATGGACCTGCCCGAGAGGATCATGATCAACAGAGTGGCCAGCAGACTGGTGAGGGAGCTCCACCCTTAGTGAAACCTGTGCTCCATCTGATGGAGGCCCCACACCTTCTGCATCCATGTGGCATGAAGGCGGGGCAGCTGTGTTTACGTACACTGACGTCACCGTTAGCGTCTCTGGGCTGAATGTCAGAGTAACGAGAGGAGGATGGTTTATTTCACAGTCACTTCACTGACCTGCCTGCTCGTCATATTCATCCCGTCTCTGGTTGTTTTTGTTCCTCCTCTTTTATTGGATCCTCCTCATGCGCCTCCTGGAGTACAAAGTCAGATCTTTGCTCCTCCGCACGTCCACGAGTCCATCACTCTGTGGACAGATGTTTTTGGAGGCAGGATGCTGATCCATTAACTGTGACCTCACACAGCTGAAGTCCAGATGTTATAATCACACCGTGTTCTGATGAAGCCCGGCTCGTCTTCACTGGCTGCATGTAGCTTAGGAGGGATCTTCCTTCAGTGTCTGTGTAGAAGTGTGGACGCCGCCTTACTTCTCCTCAAGGAGTAAAATACTTTATAATCTACTTCATGATCTACTTTATAATATACTTCATGATATACTTTATAATCTACTTCATGATATACTTTATAATATACTTTATAATCTACTTCATGATCTACTTCATGATTTACTTTATAATATACTTTATAATCTACTTCATGATATACTTTATAATATACTTCATGATTTACTTTATAATATACTTTATAATCTACTTCATGATATACTTTATAATATACTTCATGATATACTTTATAATCTACTTCATGATCTACTTCATGATTTACTTTATAATATACTTTATAATCTACTTCATGATATACTTTATAATATACTTCATGATATACTTTATAATCTACTTCATGATATACTTTATAATATACTTTATAATCTACTTCATGATCTACTTCATGATATACTTCATGATATACTTTATAATATACTTTATAATCTACTTCATGATATACTTTATAATATACTTTATAATCTACTTCATGATATACTTTATAATATACTTTATAATCTACTTTATAATATACTTTATAATCTACTTCATGATATACTTCATGATATACTTTATAATATACTTTATAATCTACTTTATGATATACTTTATGATCTACTTTATCTGCCCGTGACTGTTTTATCTTTTCTTCCTGCAGACGTGCTGTCTGACAGTTAACCTGTTTAAACTGGTGCAAAATGTTTTTAACTTTCTCTTGACAGGATTATGAACACTGTATTTTCCCAGCGATCATCTCTATAGATTACTTTCCTCTTTTCCAACTGGAGTGGCTGTTTAGAGCGTCCACGCTCTGCTCGATGGCGCTCGTGGAGTCGAGTTCACGTTCTTTCTCTGCTTGACTCATTTCTGAGTCTCGGGCAGGTACTGTAGCTGGTCTTGCTTTCCTCGAGTCACCTGACGTGTCGTGATGAACGGCGCTTTGGCTGAGCGGTGTTGAATTTTTAGTTTAATCAAATTTCTAAGAACTGGAGTTTAACACTCAGGCGCCGCCCACATGATCACTGGAAACAAAAAGCACACACAGAAAGTGAAACCACATCTGGCTCTGACATGGAAACATGCATCAGTCTACAGCCAGATGAGTTAGCCACGCGGCCGCTCACCTGATGCTCTGATGTCTGCAGGGTTTGACCCGGATGTCGTTCCAGCCGTACAGCTTCAAACAGCTGCAGCAGATCATCATGTCGAGGCTGAACAAGGTGAAGGCCTTCGAGGAGGACGCGCTCCAGCTGGTGTCCAGGAAGGTAAACGGCGAGGACGTCTCTTCACGCCGCCGCCTCACCTGAGCCCAGCTCGTCCACTCACTGCCTTCCCCTCTCTCTCTGCTGCAGGTGGCCGCTCTGTCGGGCGACGCTCGCCGATGTCTCGACATCTGCCGCAGGGCGACGGAGATCTGCGAGCACTCGGCCGCCGAGCCTTCAGCCACAGGATTGGTCGGGATGAGTCACGTGATGGAGGCGCTGAACGAGATGTTTTCATCCGCCTACGTCACCGCCATCAAGTGAGCGTCTCGCTTTGGTCGCAGCCGAGAATCATAGACTCGTTAGCGTGATGATGATGATGATGATGATGATGATGATGTTGTGTGTGTTCAGGTGTGCGTCCGTGCAGGAGCAGCTCTTCCTCAGGGCGGTCATCGCAGAGTTTCGACGGATCGGATTGGAGGAGGCCACGTTCCAACAGGTGAAGCTCATAAGTTCCCATTGATGATGTATGTATGTGCGCGACACACTCGCAGCCCAACACACATAACACACCAGGCAGTGAGGAGCTCTTTTCCTCGCGGCGTGGAGCTCTTTTCCTCGCGGCGAGGAGCTCTTTTCCTCGCGGCGAGGAGCTCTTTTCCTCGCGGCGAGGAGCTCTTTTCCTCGCGGCGTGGAGCTCTTTTCCTCGCGGCGAGGAGCTCTTTTCCTCGCGGCGAGGAGCTCTTTTCCT
Source organism: Collichthys lucidus (assembly GCA_004119915.2). NCBI lineage: Eukaryota > Metazoa > Chordata > Actinopteri > Sciaenidae > Collichthys > Collichthys lucidus. Next base: position 35,987,549 of record CM014085.1, read on the forward strand.
CACAGCGCTCTTTCCTCACGGCGAGGAGCTCTTTCCTCACGGCGAGGAGCTCTTTCCTCACGGCGAGAAGCTCTTTGTCTTACAAAGAGGAGCTCTTTTCCTCGCAGAGAGGAGCTCTTTCCTCACGGCGAGGAGCTCTTTCCTCGCGGCGAGGAGCTCTTTGTCTTACAGAGAGGAGCTCTTTGTCTTACAGAGAGGAGCTCTTTGTCTTACAGAGAGGAGCTCTTTCCCTCGCAGAGGAGCTCTTTCCTCGCGGCGAGGAGCTCTTTTCCTCGCAGAGAGGAGCTCTTTCCCTCGCAGAGGAGCTCTTTTCCTCGCGGCGAGGAGCTCTTTCCCTCGCAGAGGAGCTCTTTCCTCACGGCGAGGAGCTCTTTCCTCACGGCGAGAAGCTCTTTGTCTTACAAAGAGGAGCTCTTTTCCTCGCAGAGAGGAGCTCTTTTCCTCACGGCGAGGAGCTCTTTCCTCGCGGCGAGGAGCTCTTTGTCTTACAGAGAGGAGCTCTTTGTCTTACAGAGAGGAGCTCTTTGTCTTACAGAGAGGAGCTCTTTCCCTCGCAGAGGAGCTCTTTCCTCGCGGCGAGGAGCTCTTTTCCTCGCAGAGAGGAGCTCTTTCCCTCGCAGAGGAGCTCTTTTCCTCATGCTCCGGACGCCAATCAGACACTCAGATCTGTCAAACCTTCACAGGCCTGAAACGTCCGTGACGCAGAGACTGTCCAGGTGGATTCACAGACTAAACTCTGATCATCTACCTGTGTGTGCTCTCACTTTGTTTATTTCATGTACCAGCTTCTAAATCTGAGTCCGACTCACAATTTACGCCGCGAAATATAACAACAGGAAGAAGTTTAATTTTATTTGTGTCTGATGATTAGAGACAGACAGACGGATGGACAACAATAAGAGAGAGCGAGCGCGGCCTCGTTAAAGCTGTAAATCAGAGAAATAAAAAGTTATTTCCTGATTGTTTCACAGCGGTTACATTCAGCAGGTATAGACACGCCCACCACCAGCTCCCCTCACCTTTATTATTGTTCTGGTGACAGATTTATAGTCAGAAAGATCAGGCTGAATTCGTGTTTATTTATCGTTGTTTTATCGTTACTGTGATAAATACCAGAAATTATCACAATACATTTTTTTAGTCCAGATCGCCCGCCCCTTGTGGATGGTTGGGTGGATGTTTGTGTGGGTGGATGTTTGTTTGGGTGGATGTTTGTTTGGGTGGATGTTTGTTTGGGTGGATGTTGGTACCCAGCCTCACCTGTAGCACACTGACTCCGCCTCTCCTCGGCCTGCCAGGTGTTTGTGCAGCAGCAGGCCCTGTGTCGGGTGGAGGGCCTGCAGCCCGTCAGCGTGTCGGAGGGCCTGGCGGTGTGTCAGCGTCTGGGAGCCTGCAGGCTGCTGCTGCTGGAGCCGAGCCGGCTGGGAGTCCTGCAGCGAGTGCGGCTGAACGTCAGCCAGGACGACGTGCTGTTTGCACTGAAGGCCGACTGAAGGAGCATCTGACACTTTATCACTGATCCTGTTTGTATTTGCATGTTTGAAATGTCACTGCGCTTTATTTGTCTTATTGTTGATTGATGTTGTTTTTGGTAGAACGTTCACTGAAATAAAATCTACCCAAAGAACGCGTCGGAACCAGAAACACTTTATTAATCCCTGCAGGGAAAAAGTTTTGTTACAGCAGCAAAACTTTAACACTATACACCTGTACGATATTTTAACACTGTATACACATGTATAAATAACAGTTAAATAAAACCAGTAACAGTAAAGAGTTTAGTCTTCTTCTAGACAGACTGCGGGGACGTCACGGAGACTACGTCCAGGTTTTAGACAGTCTGCGGGGACATCACAGAGACTACGTCCAGGTTTTAGACAGTCTGCGGGGACGTCACGGAGACTACGCCCAGGTTTTAGACAGTCTGAGGGGACGTCACAGAGACTACGTCCAGGTTTTAGACAGTCTGCGGGGACGTCACGGAGACTACGCCCAGGTTTTAGACAGTCTGCAGGGACGTCACGGAGACTACGTCCAGGTTTTAGACAGTCTGCGGGGACGTCACGGAGACTACGTCCAGGTTTTAGACAGTCTGCGGGGACGTCACGGAGACTACGTCCAGGTTTTAGACAGTCTGCGGGGACGTCACGGAGACTACGTCCAGGTTTTAGACAGTCTGCGGGGACGTCACGGAGACTACGTCCAGGTTTTAGACAGTCTGCGGGGACGTCACGGAGACTACGCCCAGGTTTTAGACAGTCTGCGGGGACGTCACGGAGACTACGTCCAGGTTTTAGACAGTCTGAGGGGACGTCACGGAGACTACGTCCAGGTTTTAGACAGTCTGCGGGGACGTCACGGAGACTACGCCCAGGTTTTAGACAGTCTGCGGGGACGTCACGGAGACTACGCCCAGGTTTTAGACAGTCTGCGGGGACGTCACAGAGACTACGTCCAGGTTTTGGACAGTCTGAGGGGACGTCACGGAGACTACGTCCAGGTTTTAGACAGTCTGCAGGGACGTCACAGAGACTACGTCCAGGTTTTAGACAGTCTGAGGAGATGTCACGGAGACTACGTCCAGGTTTTAGACAGTCTGCGGGGACGTCACAGAGACTACGTCCAGGTTTTAGACAGTCTGCGGGGACGTCACGGAGACTACGTCCAGGTTTTAGACAGTCTGAGGGGACGTCACAGAGACTACATCCAGGTTTTAGACAGTCTGCGGGGACGTCACAGAGACTACGTCGTTTTAGGTTCTATATATACAGAATAGACTAGAATAGTTAGTTAAATAAAAACCAGTAACTGAACTTTACAATATGTAAATCTAAAACCTTTTAAAGAGTTTAGTGTTTGACAGAGAACACACTGATTGTTAACGTGCATGTGAGGAAGATTTCACTGATTGTTAACGTGCATGTGAGGAAGATTTCACTGATTGTTAACGTGCATGTGAGGAAGATTTCACTGATTGGATCTGCTGGACTTGGACTGTGTGGAGCCCCTGTCCTCCTCTGTAAGTCGCTTTGGATAAAAGTGTCTGCTAAATGTAATGTAATGTCATGTAATGTCATGTAATATGTAATGTCATGTAATGTCTGCACTTCAGACAGCATCCCACAGTCAGCGAGTCCACCTGCACCCCCACAACATCACTGACCTTACGGACAGGTCTGTGTTGTCTGCACATGCACCGGAGCCTGCTGCGTTCGTTTAGCTCAGTTTGTGACGCTCACCTGGTTGTTCGTTTATTTCTGTGCTGCAGGTAGGAGCAGCTGGTCGTCATGGTAAAAACATAAAATGAAACTATAAATAATATATTAAATTGGGTTTTTCTGGTAATTCATGCAACAGCGTCAGATGGTCCATTGTCTCTTGTCCTTCGTTGTCCTGTGTCTGGACGATGAAAGACTTGAGTCCATCTGTGGAGCAGCAGTCTGTCACTGAGGTCTCCTCGTGAGTTTGGAGACACATGAAGTCATGCTGATGTGACGTGAGCATGTTTTACATCTCTGTACATTCACATCATTTACTGTAAGTTATGTCAGAGTTCCAAGGAAGCTGGTCGTGTTTGCTCTGCAGAACCACAGGTTGAGTTCCCGTGTGTCTGGTTCCGTTTCCTGACTGACTCATACAGATTTATTTTTGTGTAATCCTGCACGTTACAGTCACACTGTGGTAAAAGTAGAGGCCACGTTTGTGGGTGTTGGTGCATAGTTTGATCATGAGTTCTGTACCATGGGAAAGTTCATAGACCTGATCTGGAACAGCACCGAGGATTCAGGGAGCAAGAAGGGACATGAGGTGAACCTGAAGTCATGAAGCATGTGACGTGAGCACGCAGCCTGCAGACGTTGACAGACTTCAGTCTTCAGGAGCTGGTGAATCTGCTTTAGGTCTCTCTGCTCGTTCTTCTGGAGGAGGAACCTGTTCATGTTTCCATCTGCCACTGTGTATTAGCACTGATTTAAGACTGAACTGTGTTACTCACTGCCTTTGTCACTTTGCCCTTTCTAAGTAAGTCTTTAAATTAGATTACTCTTTATTTATCCCACAACGAGGAAATTCACTTGTCACGGCAGCAGAAAGTTTAACATACACCACAGAAGCAGAATCAAAAATAAAGGCCAAGAAAAATCTGTAACCTACACAATAAACACGAACAATCAAACATGTGTGTACATGTATATACAGTATATGACATGATGCATTCCCTAACTGCAGTATGATCATTCATATATATAGTATGCAGTGATATGGATGTTTCCCTATGGGACTCATCTCTGGAAAACACCCGCTTCAAAAGGTGGGGTAGGTGTCCGTGTTGCATTCAAGTGCACCTCGGAAACTCGGAAATCAAATAACAATCAAATTGTTTTTTGACACCTCCACCTACACAGAGTATGCATCACTTATTATAACATGTGCAGTAAAAGAACTTGAGATTCAGGCAGCTGGGGACATGCAGAACAAGAATGTGTTTTCACATGTATCTTATTTTGAGTTTCCGAGGTGCACTTGAAAGCATCATCGGTAGTAGTAGCCGATACAGCGGCGCTGACACGAACAGACATAAGGACTCACCTGAGAAGCTGCAGACCAGCCTGAAGACCAGCCTGAAGACCAGCCTGAAGACCAGCCTGAAGCTGCAGACCAGCCTGAAGCTGCAGACCAGCCTGAAGCTGCAGACCAGCCTGAAGGTGAGGACCAGCTGATCATCTCTCTTGTTTGCCGCATGGCTCATGTTGGATTTCATTTTAAAATAAAAAAGTTTGTTTCAGGTTTTATTATAACTATTCCGACCACTCTAAGAGTTTAGCTTATATGTTTATAATTAAGTTAGTAATATTATAAGTTTATAATTAAGTTAGTAATATTAAAAGTTTCCCTCACTCGTGAACAAGACCCCGAGATACTTGAACTCCTCCACTTGAGGCAGGATCTCATCCCCGACCCGGAGGCTGCACTCTGCCACGGCCTCGGACTTGGAGGTGCTGAGGAGCCGCTGCAGAGAGCTGAAGGTCCCGCTGCTGTAATGATTGTGATGTGGATTCATGCAGCAGACGAACAGCAGCGTGCTTTATTACACACACCGACACCGACACCGACACCGCCAGCGCCGTCTCCTTCACTAACTATCCGTCCACCAGGCGGCGAAATGAGCCTCCTCCGCAGGGTGGCTGGGCTCTCCCTTAGAGACAGGGTGAGGAGCTCAGAGTAGAACCGCTGCTCCTCCTCCTTCTCCTCTCTTCTCCTCCTCCTCTCTCCTCCTCCTCCTCTTGCTCCCCCTCCTCCTCCTCCCCCTCCTCTCCTCTTGTTCCTTCTCCTCTCTTCTCCTCTCTTCTCCTCCTCCTCTCTCCTCCTCCCCCCCCCCTCTTGCTCCTTCTCCTCTCTCCTCCTCCTCCCCCTCCTCTCCTCTTGTTCCTTCTCCTCTCTTCTCCTCTCTCCTCCCCCTCCTCTCCTCTTGTTCCTTCTCCTCTCTTCTCCTCTCTCCTCCTCCCCCTCCTCTCCTCTCTTCTCCTCTCTTCTCCTCCTCCTCTCTCCTCCCCCTCCTCTCCTCTTGCTCCTCCTCCTCCCCCTCCTCTCCTCTTGTTCCTTCTCCTCTCTTCTCCTCTCTTCTCCTCCTCCTCTCTCCTCCTCCTCCCCCCCTCTTGCTCCTTCTCCTCTCTCCTCCTCCTCTCCTCTCCTCTCCTCTTGTTCCTTCTCCTCTCTTCTCCTCTCTCCTCCCCTCCTCTCCTCTTGTTCCTTCTCCTTCTCTTCTCCTCTCTCCTCCCCCTCCTCTCCTCTTGTTCCTTCTCCTCTCTCTCTTCTCCTCTCTCCTCCTCCTCTCTCCTCCCCCTCCTCTCCTCTTGCTCCTCCTCCTCCTCCTCCCCCTCCTCTCCTCTTGTTCCTTCTCCTCTCTTCTCCTCTCTTCTCCTCCTCCTCCCTCCTCCTCCTCCTCCCCCCCTCTTGCTCCTTCTCCTCTCTCCTCCTCCTCCCCCTCCTCTCCTCTTGTTCCTTCCTCTCTTCTCCTCTCTCCTCCTCCTCCCCCTCCTCTCCTCTCGTTCCTTCTCCTCCTCCTCCTCTCTCCTCCCCCTCCTCTCCTCTTGTTCCTTCTCCTCTCTTCTCCTCTCTCCTCCTCCCCCTCCTCTCCTCTCTTCTCCTCTCTTCTCCTCCTCCTCTCTCCTCCCCCTCCTCTCCTCTTGCTCCTCCTCCTCCTCCTCCCCCTCCTCTCCTCTTTTTCCTTTCCCTCTTCTCCTCTCTTCCTCCTCCTCTCTCCTCTCCCCTCCTCCTCTCCTCTTGCTCCTCCTCCTCCTCCCCCTCCTCTCCTCTTGTTCCTTCTCCTCTCTTCTCCTCTCTCCTCTCTCCTCCTCCTCCCCCCTCCTCTCCTCTCGTTCCTTCCCTCCTCCTCCTCTCTCCTCCCCCCTCTCCTTCTCCTCCCCCTCCTCTCCTCTTTTCCTTCTCCTCTCCCTCCTCCTCCCCCTCCTCTCCTCTTGTTCCTTCTCCTCTCTCCTCCTCTCTCCTCCCCCTCCTCCTCCTCTTGTTCCTTCTCCTCTCTTCTCCTCTCCTCCTCCTCCTCTCTCCTCCCCTCCTCTCCTCTTGCTCCTCCTCCTCTCCTTCCTCCCCTCCTCTCCTCTTGCTCCTCTCCTCTCTCTCTCTCTCCTCTCTTCTCCTCTCTCCTCCTCCTCCTCCTCTCTCCTCCCCCTCCTCTCCTCTTGCTCCTCCTCCTCTCTCCTCCCCCTCCTCTCCTCTTGCTCCTTCTCCTCTCTCCTCCCCCTCCTCTCCTCTTGCTCCTCCTCCTCTCTCCTCCCCCTCCTCTCCTCTTGCTCCTCCTCCTCTCTCCTCCCCTCCTCTCCTCTTGCTCCTTCTCCTCTCTTCTTCTCTCTCCTCTCTTCTCCTCTCTCCTCCTCCTCCTCTCTCCTCCCCCTCCTCTCCTCTTGCTCCTCCTCCTCTCTCCTCCCCCTCCTCTCCTCTTGCTCCTTCTCCTCTCTTCTGCTGCAGCATCCACAAGAGGAGACAGACAGACAGAGACACACAGACAGACAGACAGACAGACAGGCAGGACTTGTCCACTGGTCCTGGTCTGCAAGACTTGTCCACTGGTCCTGGTCTGCAGGACTTCAGTGTAATGTGAATCTGGCTGAGCTAAAGTCTGGCCTGTCCGTCCGGGATGAGTTTCATAGTGAGGCGTGTGAGACATTTGTGACATGGTAAATTATATTTCATTGTGTGTGTGTGTGTGTGTGTGTGTGTGTGTGTGTGTGTGTGTGTGTGTGTGTGTGTGTGTGTGTGTGTGTGTGTGTGTGAGTGTGAGGTGTTGATGTTGCACAGAACCACTGTTTGAAAAGTTTTGAAAAAAAATCAATTTAAAATTGTAAAACAAAAGAAATCCAGATACTTTGTCAATCGATGCGTCGTCAGTCGTTGTTAGATTCAGACGTTCTTTCTCCTCCATACATAAAAGTGTCTTCGTGCTTCAGACACTGAAAAGTCGACATTCACTGATCGAACATCTACCACATGAAACATGCAGGTCAGGCTGAGAGCAAAGGGATACAGAGATGATAAATGAGCAGAAATAAAAGATTAAAAATAGTTTTAAGCAGAGGCAGAACACCGAGAGAGGAAGCAGCATTCAAAACAGTCTGTGATCAAACCACGTCACACGCTGACGAAGCTGCCAGCCAACGTTTAATATAACGAGAAAGGTAAATGTCACGTGGTGTCACCTTTTACACATCACACATTAATTTAATTATTCATAGATGACTCAGCTTCTTTCCTCAGTTTCAAACGTGGTTTTCACTCATAAGTAATGTGACTCATTTAAAAATAACAGGTGTGTTTACTCCGACACGTGTCTCAGCTGCTCGGTCAGGAAGAGGTTAACATAGTATAGGAGCAGCGCAGCTCGTGTCGCTGTGTTTCCGTCCAGACTTGTTGTTTCCGTCCAGAAACATCTCGGTGCGACCGAGAGATGTTTGTTTCTGTTTGGTTTCGACCTTTAATTTACCATCGTCGAAGGTCGGAGTCACAGTAATCTGTGCAGACTCTCCTGTCGCAGCATCGACCCACGATCTCAGAGCGTGTTGAAGTAGTGAAAACAGAACTGCTCATCACTTTCAACAATGTCACACTAATTTTAGATTATTTGAATTTCACACTCAGTTCAGTTCACCACAGTGAGCAGCCTCAGAGCTCAGATCAGATCAGAGACCGTAGTCACGGCGGTCTGAACCAGAACTCTCAGATCTGGATCCATGTGTTTGTTGGTCTCCAGACTTGGTTCGATATGATCGAGCACGAACCCGAACTCTGATGTCTCCTCTTGCTCTGTGTCTCAGGATGGACTGCTTCAGCTCAGCTGACCCCGATGCCATGAAGGCCACGCTGCTGTACGACTTTAACAACGACAAGGACGATCTCTGGTACAGGACGACACAGCCCGTCCCCTCGAGTCCTGTTTCCTCCCCCTCCGGCCTCGCACTCCCCGTGTACCACGTCCTCCATGATCGGACGGTGTACGCCATGTGCGATGGGCTCTCAGACGGCGTGCGGGTGGTGATGGAGGCGATGGTGGGGGCGGTGGGGAAGTCTGTGGACATCTTCAGGAGCGGTAAGAAGCTCGTCCCACACCTCCATGAACATAAGTCAGCTCCACTGGCTTTTTATGAATGAGTCACCTGATGCACAGAGTTCGTAGTAACAGCAGTGTTGATTATTGGTACTAATGACCTGTGTCTCATTACAGACTGCCCCACTCCTGCTGAAGGTGAGTCACCTCCACTGCTCACACACCTGCTGATCAGGCTCACCTGGGACTAACTGCTGCTACGTTAGCAACAGAACCGGGCTGGTCCAGGTCCATCATGTTCATCGCCTCTTGTGATTTAATTACAGAAGGTTTTAACAGGAAGTCAAGGTTTGCAGTTGACACAGTGACCTCAGACTGACCCCTGACCCCTAAACACACTGCATGTGGATCGGCTCCGTCTGTTTCCATGTTGGTCAGTGTGTCGTCTCTCACAGTCTCCGTCCACGCTGCGTCGCGGCGCCGGATCGACCGCGGCGTCCGGCAGCAACACACACAGAGCTTCTGTTGTTCACGGAGCATAAACTCAGCACAGAGCAGGAAATCAGCTACAAAATACAAAATAAAACCCTGGTTTATTTTCAACATAAAATACTTTGTGTTCACCGCGGATTGAGTTTCATTACAGGAACACGTCATAATGGGCGGGGCCGACCTGGAGTCAGCAGGTGAGGGGTTTCCAGGTGTAATCATTGATGACCCCTCACATCCTTTTTATAAGGACACCAGAAAAAAGATGCGGCGTGGAATGTCACCGCAGGAGTCAGAGAGACGACAGCCGGAAATATCACGAGATTAGGCGTGAAGTCACGAGATCTCGTGATGCTCGGTGTCCGGCGGAGACGCACCTGAGCGCATCACAAACAGATTACGCGAGTTGTCGGACGGCGGAGTGGAGCCGCTCCACATGCTGCGTGTGTTTTAGGCCTAAGACTGAGAAAGATTTCCTCCAAACCAACAACGGAGAAACGAGAAAACTAACCAACTACAAAGAAACTATGAAATATTCCTCGAAGAACTGACTCGACAATTAAACACAAGACAAGAACATTTTACAGAACCGATCAGAACAATCGGAATAAGTTAAAATCCTGTTTTTACGCTGTCAGTGATGAAACGTGAAGCTTTCTGTGAGGAAGCAGCCTCCGTTTATTTATTGACACTTTCTGTTGCTGTATCTGAATCTGTTACATTCATATAGTAAATAATATTTATTTGGTTTGTCATTGGACCTACAGTACCTTTTTTTAGTTATCTGTAAATATTTTTATTCTATTATCTATTTTTACATTTGAGTTTCACTATTTTAACATTGTGTTTAATTTATTTTATTTTCTTAATTATTTATGTATCGTGTGAAACACTTTGTGTTGTTACAAATAGAGTTTGACTGACTGACTGCTCTTCTTCTGTGTTTGACAGATGCTCAACAATGGATCATCGGGCTCATCGCGGCCCTCATCATCCTCATCATCATCCTCATCATCATCGGGGTGGTCGTCTACCGTAAACGCTGTAAAAGTCGGTGAGTGTAGCCGCGGTCGGTCGTATCTGAACATGGACAGACAGATGATCGACGATCATGAAGGAAACGTTTTGTTTGTTTCTGTTCAGGAAGGAGATGATGGAGGTGCCGGAGGTGATGGAGATGACGGAGATGATGAAGATGATGGAGATGAAGGAGGTGACGGAGGTGCCAGAGGTGCCGGAGATGACGGAGGTGACGAAGATGATGGAGATGAAGGAGGTGCCAGCTGCAGCTGATGTAGAGAACCACAGTCCACCTCTGCTGATGAACGGCGTTAATAACGGACCCCAGCAGCATCCAGCAGGTTCTGGGTTGATCCCCTTTAAAGCTCAGACCCTGACACAGGTCTGAGCTGAGCGTCTCCATCAGGAGACTCCTTGACTTGAAATCACTTTTTAAAACTTATTTTCAGCATCACGTCTTTCATGAAGTCTTTTCTATTTAACTGAGCTTTGTCTTTGCACTGCCATTTTAAAAAATGTACCATAGCTGTCAGAGCTCCTCAGGGAGCCTTTTCTCTGTGCTGCACTGTGAAACACTCCTTCTTGCACAAGAATAATAAATTCAACTTAAACTTTGATACTTTGAACCCAGTCTTCTTCCTCCTTCACGGGTTTTTCTTTAAAAATTCCTGTAACAAAGATAAATAAAAAGATTTTTACAAAGTGAGCTGTGTGTGATGTTCACAGATCTGCTGACGGATTCTTTAACCCCAAAATCACACCGAGCGTGGACGGACGTGCTGCGTGTTGGTGCGGTGGTGACGCACGGTGACGGCAGCCGTTCTAGTCAATGTTTCAAACCCCACCGGCTCCGCCAGAAGCCTCCGCCCGGCTGTCCACGAGCAGGACGGACCAAAGGAGACGGTGACGGAGACGGAGACGGGCCCGTTGGGTTTTCAGGCTTCGACAAACTCTTTGTATTCGTATTTTCGATTAATGAACAAAGAAAGCTCGTCTTGTAATCCGTCGACTTCCTGTTTTGATTGGAAAGCAGTCTGGGAGTTGTGCACAGCGTTTCTTTGAACAGGTGGAGGCCTCCGTCCTCCAACGCTGGATGAATGCACAGCGTTGTGGGTGGTGGTCAGTCCATATTTATATTCACGTTACAGTAGATTATTAAGTCATTCAGTGATGTCACTTCCTGTTTTATGTTGATCAGTTGGTTGTTTCCTGCCAGGTGTGACGAGCCTGATGAGTTTCACCTGTTTGTGAGAGAGCAGCTGAAGTCTTCACGTGTCATGAAGCGTTCTTCTCACACCGGACCATCCTTCACCAGAGGAAACAAGGTAACACTGCACTTACTCTGCACGGACGTTTTGTAGTCCATCCTCTGGATTTTGTAGTTTTACCACAGGTCATATCAATAACATCCTCCATCACATCATGACGTAGCTTTGTGTAGGAGCAGTGTGAACTCCACAGTCAGTCTACATGACTTCCTCTCCACATCTTTAAGGAAAGGACGGAGGAGGAAGACGACCTGAGCGGGGTCAGAGCAGTTCCTCGGTCCTGCTGTCACCTTTTTGTTGTGTTGTGTTCACGTCCTTCATGTCTGCCTTTGGCTCCACTCCTTAAACTAAATATCAAGAATTTTTTCCCACCGTCAGGGCTCACACACACAGACTGACTTCACAATGCATTCCTGATGAACGAGTCATGCAGGGAAAAAAAGTGAAAAACATGTTTGTATCTACACCCTGTGTTCTCACCGCGATGACTGACGTGGTTATTGACGAGCAAGAAGCCGCCGGACAAGAGTAAATGTGGGACTGACTTTTAGTGGTTGGTGAGAGCTTGGTGAAATAAAAGGCTGAAAGACAGACGCCGAGCTGGACTGACTGCTGCTGGACTAGTCTCTGATATCAGCCGCTGCTGGACTAGTCTCTGATATCAGCCGCTGCTGGACTAGTCTCTGATATCAGCCGCTGCTGGACTAGTCTCTGATATCAGCCGCTGCTGGACTAGTCGCTGATATCAGCCGCTGCTGGACTAGTCTCTGATATCAGCCGCTGCTGGACTAGTCTCTGATATCAGCCGCTGCTGGACTAGTCTCTGATATCAGCCGCTGCTGGACTAGTTCCTGATATCAGCCGCTGCTGGACTAGTCTCTGATATCAGCTGCTGGACTAGTCTCTGATATCAGCTGCTGGACTAGTCTCTGATATCAGCTGCTGCTGGACTAGTCTCTGATATCAGCCGCTGCTGGACTAGTCTCTGATATCAGCCGCTGCTGGACTAGTCCCTGATATCAGCCGCTGCTGGACTAGTCTCTGATATCAGCCGCTGCTGGACTAGTCGCTGATATCAGCCGCTGCTGGACTAGTCTCTGATATCAGCCGCTGCTGGACTAGTCGCTGATATCAGCCGCTGCTGGACTAGTCTCTGATATCAGCTGCTGGACTAGTCTCTGATATCAGCTGCTGCTGGACTAGTCCCTGATATCAGCCGCTGCTGGACTAGTCGCTGATATCAGCTGCTGGACTAGTCTCTGATATCAGCCGCTGGACTAGTCTCTGATATCAGCCGCTGCTGGACTAGTCTCTGATATCAGCCGCTGCTGGACTAGTCGCTGATATCAGCTGCTGGACTAGTCTCTGATATCAGCCGCTGCTGGACTAGTCGCTGATATCAGCCGCTGCTGGACTAGTCGCTGATATCAGCTGCTGGACTAGTCTCTGATATCAGCTGCTGGACTAGTCTCTGATATCAGCCGCTGCTGGACTAGTCTCTGATATCAGCTGCTGCTGGACTAGTCTCTGATATCAGCTGCTGCTGGACTAGTCTCTGATATCAGCCGCTGCTGGACTAGTCTCTGATATCAGCCGCTGCTGGACTAGTCTCTGATATCAGCCGCTGCTGGGACCTGGATGATGATTGGCTGTCAGCAAAGTTGTTGACTCGCTAGTTTCTGATCAGAAGAAATACTCGAGTACAGCTGAGCATAGTCACCACACTCTGACACTGCAGACAAACAAACAAACTGATTTATAAGAGACGTTGTTGAATGTGTAAAATCAGTCGAGACATGAAGGAGAACACAGAGGTGCCGTTTTAAATCTCTTTATTTACACATTTCATCCATTAAAATACTCATTATATACTTACAGTACTTATACCCATACCACATTATTTAACTTTTCTTAAACATTTGAGATAAAAAGACAATAAGACAATAAAACTCAACAAAGCAGAATAAATCAAAACATATACAACACATTTAAAAATAAAGTTAAAATAATGATAATGTATACAAACATAAGATTTACGTTCGTATGTTCATTTGAGTCTTAAAGGTCCAGTGTGTCAGAGTTTAACCTTTGACCTTTGAAACCCACAGACGCTGCGGGTCCTCGTCCACGGAGACCGCCGTGCTACCACCGCAACGGAAAAGCCAAACACTGGCTCTTCAATGAGACTTTCTCGATTTCTGCGAGTTCCACGGTCACTGTAGTTTCTCCTTTGAGGCAAAGATGCCACAAATCCAACAGGCTGGACCAGATACCCAGATCAGGTAACGTGACTCTCAACATGAACAATATCCCAACTTCCACAGTTGAAGATAAACCCGTCAGACCCGACAGTAAGTTCTCTTCTTTTTTTACATTTCCATTTCTTCGTCTATCAACCACAGATCTTTTTTCGGCCACTGGATTATTTAATAAATCATGACCTTTGACCTTTGACCTCTGGGACAGCATTGAAACCCGGATGATGGTTGATGACGTTTGAGATTCAGGATTAGAAACCTGTTTAACTGTTGCAGCCGCTGGAGCTGTAAGCCCTGATACACCAAGCCAGCCACAGGCTGCCGTGCAGACCGTCATGGGGTCGAATCTGAATCTTTTCCTGGGTCTATCTGCAAGAAACTAAACTCCATTTTTTATGAAGTCGCTCACAGCTCATAAGCTTAAAATGTTATGTAATACCAGGATGCTCAAATACCTAGAGAGAAACTGCCTTTGCAGTGTTATGCGCTGGTACAAGGTTATAAGATTATGAAATAATTATCCAATCAAAGCATTCGTCATTCAATCACTGCTAGAACTTTGTTCATTGAACGTTGTATTGGTTGTGCTTCGAGGTCAGCTTGGTGTGTCAGGGCACTGAATCTGAACAGTCAGATAAATATATGCTGCTGATGGCTAAAGTCAAAACACTGAAACTTTAACCAGACCAGCTCCGTCTGCAACAGCACAGCTTTTTCTCATTTCTGACTTATTCAGAAATTGGTTCTGTTGGATAGTTGGGGAAAAATCCGGTGGGTCCAAATCTTCAGCAGTGCTTTCTTTCAACACTTGAAGCAAAAGACCGACCACCTGTTTGTTACAGACAGAATCCAAGAGTTAAAAATGTAAATGTACACACTTTGAACTGTCTGTTCAGTCAAACCTCAAAATTCCCTCGAACTGAAAAGTACTGAGGGGGAGTGAGAACTAGAACTCAATAAATTTCATTCATGATTCATCACCAGAGACAAAATAAATGTTGGTGGATATCACGAGGTTGTTTGTGTCAGCAGTTTTCAAATACTTGTTGGTCATCTGTTGCCGTGTGGAATCATTTCCCGCCCCTTTATGCAGATGACACACAACTCTCTGTCTGTAATGACACAAAAGACTTAAAGCGAGTTAACGGACTGATAAACTGTTTTCACCACGTCTGAGCACAAACGGGGTGTGTTTGGACCAACGTGGTATGGCCCAAAATGGTTTGGACAAAAAAGGTATGGACCAACGTAGTAAGGACCAACGTAGTAAGGACCAACGTGGTATGGCCCAACGTGGTATGGACCAAAATGGTATGGCCCAACGTGGTATGGCCCAACGTGGTATGGACCAAAATGGTATGGCCCAACGTGGTATGGACGAAAATGGTATGGCCCAACGTGGTATGGCCCAACGTGGTATGGACCAAAATGGTATGGACCAACGTGGTATGGACCAAAATGGTTTGGACCAACATTGTATGGCCCAAAATGGTATGGCCCAAAATGGTTTGGACCAACATGGTATGGCCCAACATTGTATGGCCCAAAATGGTTTGGACCAACGTGGTATGGGCCAGAATGGTATGGACCAACGTGGTATGGACCAACATGGTATGGCCCAACATTGTATGGCCCAAAATGGTTTGGACCAACATTGTATGGCCCAAAATGGTATGGCCCAACATTGTATGGCCCAAAATGGTTTGGACCAACGTGGTATGGGCCAGAATGGTATGGACCAACGTGGTATAGACCAAAATGGTTTGGACCAAAATGGTATAGACCAACATTGTATGGCCCAAAATGGTTTGGACCAACGTGGTATGGACCAAAATGGTTTGGACCAACGTGGTGCGTTTAGTGACCAGTTGCTCGATTACAAACTTTCAGCATCATCTCAGGAACGGATGGCCATAGAGTTTAAAATGGTGGAAGCTAATGTTACGTTAGCTTGTCACATCATTGTATGTATTGTTGGCGTGCACTGAACGTCCACAGCTCGACAAACATGTGACTTAACTCGCAGACGGTGCTAACAAACAGTTAGCTAACTGATAAGCTCGCTAACTAGCCACATATTCACCATACAAACACAACACTGGTGTCTGGGACCAACCTTCATGAACAACATTAAACCATTTTCAACTTTGGTCTTTAAGAAATATTATTATAATAACTGTAGTATTAGTTCCATACTTAACCTATATCTCTGTTGCTTAATACAATATTTTTACATATCTTTACTCTAAATATTTCTATAATATTTTCTGTGTAACACTTTAACATGTTAAATTCTACTTTAGTACTTCTTGTAAATATGTACACTTGTGTTTCCCTCCTTGGTTTCTACGTTTCGCTGTTAACAAGTGAATTTCCCCGTTGTGGGATCAATAAAGTATTATGTTATCTCTTATCTGTTATTACTTTATATTTCATTTATTTACTTTTACTAGGCTTGATGGCTATTTTACAATATATTAGAAAAGTAATACAAAACAATATAATTATTATTATTGTTTAAGTCCTGACCATGTTCAGACTCGAGTCCCACTCCTCAGTGTTCATCCATGTTCATCATATCATCTGCATCTTAATCTCTACATTTGCAGCAGTGTATGCAGTCGTCTCCATGCGTCCTCCTCTCCGGCACTTGGCGCGTCTCCTGATGCAAACCACGATGCAACAGATCGCTAGAAACAAAATAAGGGGACCGCTAAAAAGAAGCGCAGCTTTCCATGTTTCCGGGCACCAACTCCCAAAGATGCAGGTCAGGTCTGTGGCGTTCACTGAAAGGAAACAATATTTGAAATGTAATTATGGATACAAACATTTAGCGGGAATAAGAAAGTTATAGGTCATCTCTAAATCTTATTCTCACAAGTAAGACGTGAGGAAAATATGTACAGAAGTACATCAGTAACTAATTCTAACACGTGGTGCTCTTTCAGGCACACTCGATTATTAGTGCTAAATCTTAAATGTTTGTACGCTCACTGACTCATTTCAATGAGGTGCCAAACCACAAATGAGATTGAGATGAGTAGTTTCTATTTAAAGCAGCTTTGATTACTGCATATGAAAAGTCTTATTTCCCTGTAATGAATAATGCAGGCAGCACGTTTAGGGAAGGATTCAATGCTTCAACCGCAGACGTTCTGTAGTGGTGTGTTGGAGATCCTGTGAGGCCAGTTTCATTATGTCTGAAGCAACAATATAAAACCAGTTTGTGGGCTGAATTCACTTGAGACGGGATCACTTTGGCCTCCAGCTCCACCGTAAAGAATCTTGGAGGAATCTTTGATCAGGATTTGTCCTTTAACGTCCACATACAACAAATTTCAAAGACTGCTTTCTTTGACCTACACAGCGTCACAAAAATGAGGCACGTTGTGGCCGATGTGGATGCAGAAAAACTTGGCCACACATTTGTTACTTCTAGGCTGGACCATTGTAACTTCTTGTTATCGGGCTGCTGCAGTAAGGGCCAATCCCATTTCTATTTTCTACCCCTTAGCCCTACCCCTTGCCCCGTCAATAGGAGGGGCGAGGGGTAGGGCTGAAAAGCAATCCCTACGAAATGGGACACCCCTCCAACACTCGCATACGTCAGCAGTTCGCGCCGCTACTTATGACGTAACCAAAAGGCGACAATTACCAGAAGCAAACATACATCGTTAGCTTGCTGCTACACGCTAATCTAGCGATTCCCCCACCTACGTTTTATGGAGAATCTCACCACTACACATTGTGACAATGTCAAACTTTATACAACACTTTACAACCGGACTTAATGGCGGCGACATCTCCCAACGGACATAATTTGTAAATAACTATTTATAACTGTTGATACATTTATGTCCGTTGGGAGATGTCCCCGCCATTAAATTCGGTTGTGTTGTCGTTGACAATGCCGCTCACTTTGGAGGGGTTCTAAGCCAATCCCCTACCCCTACGTCTTCGTGTTAAGGAGAATTGGGATAGCCCTACCCCTTCACGGGAACGCGCAAAAGGGAGGGGTAGGGGTAAGGCGAAGGGGTGAAATGGGATTGGCCCTTAGTCTCTGAGGACTTTGCAGTTTAGGACTTTTCCTGGTTCCCTGTAAAAGCCAGAATAGGAGGGTTCCTCGAAGTTCCTCGAAGTTCCTCTTGGTTCCTTTTAAAGTAGTTTGGAGTCTTCGTTTATCAAGCTCCTCTCTCGTGGAACCAGCTCCCAGTTCTGGTTCTGGAGGCAGACCCCCCCTCTTCGTTAGCTACCTTTGGTCATGTCTCCATTAAAGTTCATAGTTGTAGTTATTATTTGTTATCTTTGTCTGTTTGTGGCTGATGTGGGTTCACCATGATCTGATCTGGGTTCTGCTTGAGGTTTCGACCTCTTAAAGAAAGTTTTACTTGCTCCTGGTGTGAATTGTTGAGTCTCATAATAATATTATGAGTTCTGTTATCTGTTAAATAATTCTGGTCGCTGGTGGTGAGTCAGACATTTGAACACGGAACCAAAACTGTCAAACATCTTGCTGCAACATGCAGAAGATGATCAGGCTGATAAAAAACCAAACCACAGAAAATCTAACCCCAACAAGTAACTGTCACAGATTCTGAGAATCAGGTATGAGTGGGCCGTGTTTCATTTCTAATAAATGCCAGTCAAGCTGTAAACCAAACATTTTTTATATACAGGTCCAGATTCAACAAGTTTTGAGTTGAGTAATTAAAACAGGTCCATTAAAAGCAGTTATTGTTATAGGCCTGTCTCTGGAGGAGGATGCTGGGATGAAAGCACAGTGTTGTGGTTCCTCCTCAAACCAGATGAAGTTCATCGAGTGCACTGTCACTGATAGAGGAAGTCACTGTTTCAAAGACTAAAACCTGACGTCTCCTGGGATTCAAAGAGTGTGGGTAGGGAAGGAAATTCAGAAGTATTCTGACTTCAAATACAGTGTTACCAACATTTAACCACGACCGTTTCAAACCGCCTGTATGACGGAAGTATGACTTCTTTCACTTCTTTGAAAAAACATGAGGTGGTTTCAGTAAAATTTAATTACACCTGAAGAAGAAACTGTTACGTGGTGAAACTTCAGCTTAAACATGCGACTCACCGCTGGTTGATTGAAGATCTTCAATCACTAGAAACACAAAAAAAAACATTTTAGTTTCCTGACACATTTCACAATGTGACTGTGAATGAATGCATGTTGGTTCATGCAAACAGCAGGTGGAGCAAGTTCACCAACATTTTTGTTTAAAATATCTTAAAATGTGTAAAAAGAGATTCCCACTGCCAGAAGTTTGCAAAGATCTGCAGCTACATTGACTTTATGATTTAATCATCAGTAATTTAAACGTTTTTTAAACATTTTAAAAAACATGAACATGTCTGGGCATGTCTGAGGTCTGAACCATGCAAATACTGTGGACAGACCAGAGAGCGAAACCCTGTAATCACACGAGGTCTGTGGTTGGTGTGGTCTAATACACCTAGAGATCTACAGACTTTAGTTTATACAGGAAACATCCGACTCACCTGGGAGAGAGGACAGGAGTGTGCAGTTCACTAGAAAACACAAGACGTGAACAAATCAGTTAACTAGGCGGGAAGGTGAACGCAGCTTCAGTTTGAAGCGTTTAGAGGCAGCAACGTGGAAAAGCCAACAGGAAACACGTCTTTGCTCAAACTGCACAAAGACATCAGGAACCACAGCTCCAATCTTAATTCATTAATATTTATTTTGATATTTAATCTTCACGGTGGATCGTTCCCTCCAGGTTTGGAGCGAGTTGCTGCCAGAAGACGTTCAAGTATCTCAGGGTCCGTCAGGGTTCGGCACCAACCGGTCCGGTTTTCCTATCACTTGTGAACAAGACCCTGAGATACTTAAACTCCTTCATCTAAGGCAGC
Source organism: Collichthys lucidus (assembly GCA_004119915.2). Classification (NCBI taxonomy): domain Eukaryota; kingdom Metazoa; phylum Chordata; class Actinopteri; family Sciaenidae; genus Collichthys; species Collichthys lucidus. The sequence goes on from CM014085.1 coordinate 36,007,039, forward strand.
AACTTGCTCCCAACCCTGGACGGAGCAGTCCACTGATTATAATAGTAATTAGTACAATATGTAGACGTAAAGTAAAGTTGCTGTCCACCATCAATTATGTAATTAATATTAGAGTCTGCTGAAGCACGGAAACATGTTTCGGTTTGCACGAACACATTCAGCTCGGATGACAGTCTAATGACTCAGTGACTCAGTGACTCATGACTCAGTCCTTTAGTTACTCGTCATGCAGCGCTCACCTCTGCAGTGGACTTCCTGCACGGCATCATGCTGCAGGCAGAGAAGAATGAAGTTAAAAAACGTATCACTACTGCCAGAAGTTTGCAAATCTGTAGCTTTAATGTCGATTTAATTATCAGTAATTTAAAGTTTTCACGATTTGCTTTGAGGTAAAGAATCAGGAAGTGCGAGTTATCAGTGAACATGTCTGGACATGTCCAAACAATGAGGGAACTGCATCAGACTGGCATTGAATCTAAACATGAAGGAGTTCCTTTACTTTGAGGCAGTCGTCCGTGAAGTGCATGTAGTCTTGGCAGCTCTTCAGGACGATGTAGTCACGGGTGACGTTATCTACCCGGTCTGGGTCGAACACAAACTCATGGGCGTATGCTGTTTTCTGGAAAACACAACACAAGAGACAGACGGGTTCATTGAGAAGATCTTTGATCACGTGATCAGGTGGGTTTTTCCAGATCATCGCAGATTATTAGAACTAACAAAAGTTGTAGGGAGTTGTAGGGAGTTGTAGGGAGTTTCCGCGTGCCGTCCACCGACTCATGCACACTCAGCACTGACAGAGTTAAACTTGACCTACTTTAATATTTCAAATTACATCACACCTACCCAGGATGCCGGGGAAAACCCACCGCTGCCTCTGACTAGTGGTACCTCTACAGGTATTCAAATATTGGTATTATTATTAGTGTGTGTGTGTGTGTGTGTGTGTGTGTGTGTGTGTGTGTGTGTGTGTGTGTGTGGAGAAGGACAAAATGGCCAACATTCAAAATGGGGTACTCCCGAATATTCAGTCAAGCCAATCATAGTCAGATTTGTTAAATTCTGCCTGGCAACAGCTGCTGTTTGCTGCTCTGATTGGCGGATTTATGTGGCGCTAACTGTCAACTGAAACTTCTTCTATTTTTGGTACAGATTTTCCTTTCCTGCTTGACTCTGTCAGTCATGTGACTCACTCCACCCTTTGTACATTTCCCGCTCTTTTTTCCCGCTCTTTTTTCCCCGCTCTTTTTGACCATGTTGACAAAGATGCAGCATTCCTGACCGAGCCGCCATTCTGATGTGTTTATTTTGTGTGTGTATAAGAATAATAAAGCAAATAAGTGAATCTTCATAGTACCATATTTTCCGTACTAGAAGGCACCTAAAAGCCTTCAATTTTCTCAAAAGCCGACAGTGCGCCTTATATATGGATCAATATTGGTTAGTCATGGCTACCGTAGTCAGGGGGCTTCACCGAAGTAATCATAGACATATATACGTAGACGCGCATTGAGCGCTGAATCGTACGTCGACGCTGCTGCAATTTTAGATGTGGCAAAGTAGAGCGCAACCCTTTTCTTTGTATTAGTTTACGGGCAGATCTGCCACATCCAATATGACGGACGCGTTAACGTATTGCAGCAACGGACCAACCTGCTCAATGAGGCGTCTATGTATATATGTCTGTGGAAGTAACAGCGGTAAGAACATTAAAGAGGAATTCCTGTTCAACACCATTTGTGTCGCGAAAATACATCACTGACATTACCTCAGGAAAAATAATAAAACAGCTGTTTATTCATTTTGGGAGTGAACGGAGTTGTCAGAACGCTGGTTTGTATTTTATTAATAAAGTTTGTGCTTCTAAATACAGTGGTCTCTCGTTTATCACGGGGGATACGTTCTAAAAATAACCGGCAATAAACAAAATCCTCAAAGTAAGTTTTACAATTATTATACATGTTTTAAGGCGGTAAACCCCCTAACCACACACGTTTATACACCTTTTTGTACAGTACTCCCTTAGCCAATCAGGATGCAGAACACAATGCACGTCCATACTGTTACAGTACGCTGTAAAACATTTTAAAAAAAAGGAAAATTACACTAAAAAAAAAAATCAGAGTCTGCGAAAAGTGAACCGTGTTATAGCGAGGGACGACTGTATGTAAATATTAAATATTTACATACGTCGTCCCTCGCTATAACACATGACTGCCTGACTGTAATCAGAAGTTTGCAGCCACGCCTTAAAGCACACCCAACCTCAGATACTAAATGTGACTTTATTTCACTACATGAACATCATACCGTGTGGAAGAAGACTTCGAACTAGAGGCCGCAAACTCACCAGGAAACTGTTATTCTAAATATACGAGCACACACTTACGTTCACGTCCTCCCAGCCCATCTTACACTGGGACGGACTGGACAGCTGATACTTGTAGAGGTCATCACGCAGACGTGTCACGTTACAGACGATCTCTGCTGCAGCTGCAGGAATCATCTGAACTGAAACAGACAAACACGTCACAGGTCAGAGTGAGTTCAAGTTCACGTCCACATTTAAAGAAGATCAAAACACACTGACGCTTCAGACGTTCATGTTCCCCTCAGGATGAACCATGACTTCATTATATAACTTTATATTCATCATCAGCTCAACTGAAGAAGTTTCATTCAACTTTTATTATTTATTCAACTTTTATTTATTCAACTTTTATTTCATCAGGAAATCTCAGAGATCAAAATCAGTCCAGCAGAAAAAATAAAAACAAATACACAATGAAGGACTTGATGTAACCTGTGAAGAGGCGACAGGTGAGTGTGGTGAATGAAGTGTGTCAGTGTGTGAAGGTACAGGCAGGTGCAAACAGTCTGCTCATGCAGAGCTAACAGTGATGTAACACAGATCTGTGTTTGTCTGGGAGAGCTCGAGCGTGGGAGTGATTAGAGTGAGAGTGAAACATAATCACAGCTTATCGGTTTGTCAGAGATAAGCTGTGGTTACATAGTGAGAGTAGAAGTTCATTCAGAAGACGGATTTTAAAAACTCACTTTGATTATGAACCACAAATGGAAACATCTTTAAAGATCTCAATTTTCTTTGTAACTGCTTGTGAGAGACAAGTCACACCAACAAGCCACACCAACGAGTCACCCCAACAAGTCACACCAACAAGCCACACCAACGAGTCACCCCAACAAGAAGTCACCCCAATAAGAAGTCACCCCAACAAGCCAGTCACCCCAACAAGAAGTCACCCCAACAAGCCAGTCACCCCAACAAGAAGTCACCCCAACAAGAAGTCACCCCAACAAGCCAGTCACCCCAACGAGTCACACCAACAAGCCAGTCACCCCAACAAGAAGTCACCCCCAACAAGTCACACCAACGAGTCACCCCAACAAGAAGTCACCCCAACAAGAAGTCACCCCCAACAAGAAGTCACCCCAACAAGAAGTCACCCCCAACAAGAAGTCACCCCCAACAAGAAGTCACCCCCAATAAGCCAGTCACCCCAACAAGCCAGTCACCCCAACAAGCCAGTCACCCCAACAAGCCAGTCACCCCAACAAGCCAGTCACCCCAACAAGACACCAACAAGTCCCCCCCGTTGAAGGTTGAAACGTCTGCCTCTGATTCTAACTGCTTGTCAGTCCCGCTGGATGATTTGCATTTGCTGCAGGTTCACCGTCGACCTCAGGCTACAGATTTATTTAAAACTGTGAGATTTGAATAAGTCTATGAACTCAGTCTGCTGATTGTCTTCAAATACCTGACAATGACTGTTTGCTACTCTGCTGCCGCGAATACTCAGCGCTGCATTAAATGTGGATTAATCCACCGCTGAAAATAGTCCCAAAAAACAAGAACTACGGTACAATACCAGCTCGCTGATCCGCTGGTTATCCGATGACGACAGGCTGCGTTGTTTGATTGATGGGCATGCTGGTGACTCAGCGGAGGCGTCGACATGAAAAACGAAAGCTCGTTTCCACTCTCGGTTTTCACACGTACCGTAACGTACGATGTGACCTACATTTGATTTAAATTCTCTGAGACTGAACACACTGAATGAACTCATGAAATCATGGCTGACTCCTGCAACACAGCTGCTTTGGCATGTCGACTGTCAGCGGTTCACCACGCTGCTTTCCTTTTTACACTCTCTGAAAACCGCCACTCTGACCCGAGTATCACATGACCACAGTGTTATGCAAACACACACACGCGCTGTTAGTTCAGTAAAAATAAACCGCTCATGCTTGTGTACTTCTGACTCTGAGTCAGCAGCTGTTAAATTAAACACACACTATTAATATGTGACTACTAGAAAACTGAGTGTGATTGTTTCCACAATCAGCGGTTCAGGTTTCTCTGAAGGTTAAACTGTTTCCTGTTTACAGTTTGTCTTTATTGGCTCCTCTCTGCTGGATTTACTGGTTTATTATGGGACACGATAACCACCTGCACGTGTACACACAAACTACTGTCTGATTATTTCATATTAAATGTTTAGATGGCACAGCTGTAGTCGTCCTAACACTAAATGGAAAATCCCCTAAATGAAGCAGCAGCATGCTGAAATGTTTAACATGAAGTGTTGAAATGTGTCGGGCCGTCTTGTTGTTATCGAGTCGCTGCCGTATCAGTGAGCTCTGAGCTCGATGTCAGAATTAAGATGTGAACTCTCTGAACCACAAAGACATGATGTCATGTTTCCTGTCACACACCGGAAGCGAAACTTTGAAAGGAGACATTGATTTGTTAAACATGTTAGCTCAGTCTGTTAGCTGCTGTTAGCTCAGTCTGTTAGCTGCTGTTAGCTCAGTCTGTTAGCTGCTGTTAGCTCATGTTAGCTCAGTCTGTTAGCTGCTGTTAGCTCAGTCTGTTAGCTGCTGTTAGCTCATGTTAGCTCAGTCTGTTAGCTGCTGTTAGCTCATGTTAGCTCAGTCTGTTAGCTGCTGTTAACTCAGTCTGTTAGCTCATGTTAGCTCAGTCTGTTAGCTCAGTCTGTTAGTTGCTGTTAGCTCATGTTAGCTCAGTCTGTTAGCTGCTGTTAGCTCATGTTAGCTCAGTCTGTTAGCTGCTGTTAGCTCATGTTAGCTCAGTCTGTTAGCTGCTGTTAGCTCAGTCTGTTAGCTGCTGTTAGCTCATGTTAGCTCAGTCTGTTAGCTCAGTGTGTTAGCTGCTGTGAGCTCATGTTGGCTCAGTCTGTTAGCTGCTGTTAGCTCAGTGTGTTAGCTGCTGTTAGCTCAATATGTTAGCTCAGTCTGTTAGCTGCTGTGAGCTCATGTTAGCTGCTGTGAGCTCATGTTAGCTCAGTATGTTAGCTCATGTTAGCTCAGTGTGTTAGCTCATGTTAGCTCAGTGTGTTAGCTCATGTTAGCTCAGTCCGTTAGCTGCTGTTAGCTCAGTTTGTTAGCCAATGTTAGCTCAGTTTGTTTGCTCGTGTTAGCTCAGTTTGTTGTATTGTGTGTGTGTGTGTGTGTGTGTGTGTGTGTGTGTGTGTGTGTGTGTGTGTGTGTGTGTGTGTTACATAATCACTCCTGGGCATTGTGTGTAACACACTGACACTCTGCCCATCCTCCACCTCTCTGTCCTCATCACACGGAAAGCCCCACACCAGGAGGAGCAGCAGCAGCAGCAGACCTCCACCTGCTCCTCCTCCTGCTCCACCTGCTCCACCTCCTCAGCTTCCACCTCCTTCTCCTTCTCTTTCTGGGAATTCCTCTGGAGGTTCTTTCCGAGCCTTCTGCGCCACTCTGACTCTTACATGCAGCGCGCGCACTTTACACTCTCACTAAGGCTTCTTAAATACACACACATCACAATCTGAAATACACACACACCAATACACACACACATCACAATCTGAAATACACACACACCAATACACACACACACATCACAATCTGAAATACACACACCAACACACACACCAATACACACACATCACAATCTGAAATACACACACACCAATACACACACACACATCACAATCTGAAATACACACACACCAATACACACACACCAATACACACACATCACAATCTGAAATACACACACACCAATACACACACATCACAATCTGAAATACACACACACCAATACACACACACCAATACACACACACCAATACACACACATCACAATCTAAAATACACACACATCAATACACACACCACAATCTAAAAAAATACACACACATCACAATCTGAAATACACACACCAATACACACACATCACAATCTGAAATACACACACATCAATACACACACCACAATCTAAAAAAATACACACACATCACAATCTGAAATACACACACCAATACACACACATCACAATCTAAAATACACACACATCAATACACACACCACAATCTAAAAAAATACACACACATCACAATCTGAAATACACACACCAATACACACACATCACAATCTGAAATACACACACACCAATACACACACACCAATACACACACACCAATACACACACATCACAATCTGAAATACACACACACCAATACACACACATCACAATCTGAAATACACACACACACCAATACACACACATCACAATCTGAAATACACACACACCAATACACACACATCACAATCTGAAATACACACACACCAATACACACACATCACAATCTAAAATACACACACATCAATACACACACCACAATCTAAAAAAATACACACACATCACAATCTGAAATACACACACACCAATACACACACACCAATACACACACATCACAATCTAAAAATACACACCCTCCCTCCGGCTCGTGCGACTCTCTCGTGACTCTCTCAGGTGTGTGTGCTACCTGTTCTGTCGAATTCCTCCACCTGTCCTCCACCTGTCCTCCACCTGTCCTCCACCTGTCCTCCACCTGTCCTCCACCTGTCTCTCATGAATGTGATCTGAACGCCTCTGAAGAGCTTCACATGACTCAAAACTCGTTAGTGTGTGTGTGTGTGCGTGCGTGTGCGTGTGCGTGTGTGTGTGTGTGTGTGTGTTACACTCTGAAACTTTAACTTACCGATCATGAACATGAAGACGCGCAGCAGAGCGCATAACACCGCCCGGTCCATGGAGGTGATGCTGTGATCTGAGGTTGCAGCTCTTCAGTGTCCTCAGTCTCTTCAGTGTCCTCAGTCTCTTCAGTGTCCTCAGTGTCTTCACTCTGTCCTCAGTCTCTTCAGTGTCTTCAGTGTCTTCAGTGTCTTCAGTGTCTTCAGTCTTCGGCTCCTCTCCGTGCTCTGAAATAGCTTCCGTGTCCCTCAGCTTTTGTAGCGGCAACACGGGAAATTCCACATGTGCGTTTCTCTGCTAAGAAGGCGTGACACGCAGCAGGGGCGTGACACGCAGCAGGGGCGTGCACGCAGCAGGGGCGTGACACGCACTGCACGCAGCAGGGGCGTGACACGCAGCAGGGGCGTGCACGGGATAAACACTGTAAATCATAGACATATATGAATATTGTCACTATACGCGCACGCTGGTGCACGCCACGGCGCGGTCACAGACCGCACAGACTCCCCAGCGTGCGCCCCCGCGCTGATCAAACAATAGCCTAGTTAGATACTGCCACCTACTGGCACAGATGAGTACAACACAGGAAACAGAAAGTGGCCAGTTTGGCTCCAACACTATAAATATGTGACTACTAGAAACCGGAAACACTGATTGTTTCCGGTTTCTCTGGAGGTTAAACTGTTCACACAGTTTGTCTTTATTGGCTCCTCTGTCACTTGTTCGGCTCAGCATCTGGGATCATTTTAAAAAGCCTTTTAAAGTCTGTCATTTTATAATGTAACGTGCCATTTGTAGAACAGATAAACGTGTCTACAGAGGTGAGGACGTGCTTTATCTCTCCTTCAAACTGTCTGTGCACGCCTCGGACTCTGTCTCATACCTTAATGAAACCAGAACCAGCTTTCAGTGACCGGGCCATGCTCTGCAGCCTCTGACCCGGAGCTGGCAGACTGGCTGCTTGTGTCTGATCACAGGTCGTAAGTCTTCCTCTTCATTGTCATCTGTCCTTCTACAAAATAAGACATCCTGGATTTTCCAGGTTGCACTTTTAAAGTGTCCATGTGGGTCCATGCACAGAGTTGGTGTCAGGTTTGACTCTTTATCAACAACAGCCAGTGTGAGTTTGTCTCAACACCTGTGTGTGTAGTGTTGGATCATGTGCATCAGCCCTTTAACATTCAGCACCAGGTTTGTTATCACTCTGCCTTTAAAGATGGAGTCACATATGATAGCACGTGTTCAGGGCCGTTGATTAGCTCAGTTGTTGGAGCGTCCACACCTCAAATGTAACTCACTGAATTTGCTGTGTGGTTTCAGAGGTTCTGTTCGGCCCGGTTGTTTAGCAGTAGGGGTGTAACACACACGTGTGTGTTCACATACAAACACATAAAATGAGGAACTTTAGTGTTTTCATGGAGACTTGAGCTCAAACATCATGTGACATCATCAGGCTGTTGATGTTGGAGCAGGTGGACCGTGGCGTAGGGATACGTAGATCCTACAGCTGAGGGTTGTCTGAAGATCCACCTGTGACCAGAAGAGGAAACGGGACTTGATCACGGTGGCTTAGGTCACATGTTTGAGTCTCATCTGTTCACAGGTTCAGATGTGTCTTTGATTACTGTTCGACTGAGATGAGGACAGAGGATGGAGGCTGAACTTTAGATTCCTGATGAGGTGTCAGTTAAAACACTGATGACTCTTTATGACTGGAGATGAAGAATCAGAACGTTGTTACATCTCCTTCTTGTCTTCTACTCCCCCTGGTGTTGAGCAAATGTACAGCCTCCTGTAGTTATGAAGTTGCCTTCAGGCTCAGCTCGCTCTGGCCCGGTAAAGCGTGCACAGTACTGCAGACACTGTACCAACACGTTGGTTCACTAGTGAACACCCTGAGATACTTGAACTCCTTCGCTTCGATACTTGAACCTGGACTGCGTCAGTGAAGCATGAAGTCAGACAGTTCATGGAGACTGTCTAAAACCTGGACGTAGTCTCTGTGACGTCCCCGCAGACTGTCTAAAACCTGGACGTAGTCTCCGTGACGTCTCCGCAGACTGTCTAAAACCTGGACGTAGTCTCTGAGACGTCCCCGCAGACTGTCTAAAACCTGGACGTAGTCTCTGTGACGTCCCCGCAGACTGTCTAAAACCTGGACATAGTCTCCGTGACGTCCCCGCAGACTGTCTAAAACCTGGACGTAGTCTCCGTGACGTCTCCGCAGACTGTCTAAAACCTGGACGTAGTCTCTGAGACGTCCCCGCAGACTGTCTAAAACCTGGACGTAGTCTCTGTGACGTCCCCGCAGACTGTCTAAAACCTGGACGTAGTCTCTGTGACGTCCCCGCAGACTGTCTAAAACCTGGACATAGTCTCCGTGACGTCCCTGTAGTCTCTGTGACGTCCCCGCAGACTGTCTAAAACCTGGACGTAGTCTCCGTGACGTCCCCGCAGACTGTCTAAAACCTGGACGTAGTCTCCGTGACGTCTCCGCAGACTGTCTAAAACCTGGACGTAGTCTCTGAGACGTCCCCGCAGACTGTCTAAAACCCGGACGTAGTCTCCGTGACGTCCCCGCAGACTGTCTAAAACCTGGACGTAGTCTCTGAGACGTCCCTGCAGACTGTCTAAAACCTGGACGTAGTCTCCGTGACGTCCCCGCAGACTGTCTAAAACCTGGACGTAGTCTCTGTGACGTCCCCGCAGGTCTAAAACCTGGACGTAGTCTCCGTGACGTCTCGCAGACTGTCTAAAACCTGGACGTAGTCTCCGTGACGTCCCCGCAGACTGTCTAAAACCTGGACGTAGTCTCTGTGACGTCATACAGACCATCATGCAGTGTGTTATTTTTACATCCTTGAACACAAACACACATTTTAATATATTTAGAATAATCGATAATTCTTCTGATCAGTCACAGATATGTGAACACTGACTGACGTGTTGTGACGCTGCAGCATTAAAATGACAAACAGGTGTGTGTGTGTGTGTGTGTGTGTGTGTGTGTGTGTGTGTGTGTGTGTGTGTGTGTGTGTGTGTGTGTGATGTCTCTTATTGATGCTCAAACTATCACGCGCCTCGCTGCTTCATTATGACTCATACACCGCCTGCCGCTCGTGCCGCTGCGCGTGTGCGCAAAGCCGCCGCCTGATAGGTCGGAGCAGCTGCCCGCAAACAGCCTGAGACGCTTCATTCACGGAGAAGCCGGCGGTTATTTTTAGGGAAGAGGAGGAGGAGGAAGAGGAGGAGGCGGAGGTGACAGCAGCAGACGCCTTCGCAAACATTCCCACATCGCTTCGCTCCACCTTGAGTTAACGCAGGATGTCAGCGTCGCGCCGTGCGTAAAGAGGCTGCGTGCGGCGCCGCGGAGACGTTTTTTCAGCCAGTTTCATCCTGACGACGCATCCGCTGCTGCTGCTTTACCGAGCGGACCGTCGGTGCTTCAGGCCGGATCTGATCTTTGCTGCTGCTGCGGAGGAGGAGGATTAAAAAGAGAAGAAGAATAATTCAGGGTTTTATTTTTATTTTGTCTGTGTTTGGAGGGGGAGCGCGCGGACACCGAGCGAGCTGCCTCCATCAGGTGCAGAGCAAACAGAGAGAGAGAGACCCTCCCAGCAGAGGTAACACACACACACACACACACACACACACACACACACACACACACACACACACACACACACACACACACACACACACACACACACACACACACAGGCCTGTTGACTGATATGAATCCAGAAACGTCGATCTCACCTGAGCCGGTGCGTCAGTGCGCCACACATTCCTGTCATCACCTTTAAATGCAGATTTATATGAAATATTCTGATCTCATCCACAAACTCACCGATCAGAATTTAATCGGATTATTGGTTGTCAATATTCTGCAGCAGCTCCATCAGCAGCTCCATCAGCAGCTCCATCAGCAGCTCCATCAGCAGCCCCCTGTGCTGTACATGTCGGTCATGAAACAGTGTTCTATCACAAACCATCACAGTGTGACAGGTGTGTGTGTGTGTGTGTGTGTGTGTGTGTGTGTGTGTGTGTGTGTGTGTGTGTGTGTGTTTGCTGCATAGTGAGTTTAAAGTGGCCATATTGGATGATTCTGTTGTTAAATCAGCTCGTCGCTTTTCTGCAGCAGAGTCGTGGATCATCTGCAGACCGGAGGCGGAGCTGAGTGACACCTGTAACCACGCCCACCTGTCAGTCAAAGCGTCCACGCTCTTAATCCTGCATAACAAACGTTAGTATGGTAAATAGAAGCGGCAACACAGGAAGTGCCACAACCTGCAGTTCCTCTAACGTCCACCTGAGGCTGGCTCCAGCAGTGAGTCAGTCTCCATAAGTCCCCATGTTTCACAGCAGAAATAAACATGTTTACAGCCTGGTACAAAAAACAGTTTTGGTCTCTGTAGCTAATTTCCCCGTTCATGACAACTGTACTGAGGGTGAATTTATATACAACTCACCTGTTCACATTATATTAAGGCTTAAAGTTATGCAGGGTTAAGAGCGTGGACGCTTTGACTGACAGGTGGGTGTGGTCACAGGTGTCTGCTTTCAGTGACCAGGCGTCATTCAGCTCCACCTCTTTGCCCATTTTTAGATTAGCTGACGGAGGCAGGACCGGCAAGATGGAGACGAACCAAACACTGACTTGATCAGGACTTTAGAAGCCACCATAGGGTGAGGCGAGGGGTATGCAGCCGGCTGCAACCTTCAACTTCACCACTGCCATGTCGTGTTTGTGTCATCTGATGAATCTCTTTTAGCTCTGTGTTTGGTCTCCACCGCCTCCTGAGGAAACGTCTCAGTAATTTAAACGTTTCACTCACTGTGGCTGGAAACGCTGCAAAGACAAAACAAGGAGCTACAAGAGGCTGAAAGGAGACAACGCTCTGTGTGTTAGCAGGGTTTCTATACGCTGCTTTCTGTCAGCGCAGGTTGTTTGTTGTTCATCACAGATACACGATGAAACGTTTCCTTTGTGTTATTAACACATGAACAGCAGACCTCGCTGCAGCAGAACGTTCGATATCTTCTGCCAAACGATGAGCGTCATCAGATAATTAACTAAAAATCATCGTTTCACATGTTTGCTGTCGTTTCTTCCTCCTCCGGCCCCTGACGGAGACGATGAGTCTCCACTGACACAGCCGTCCACGCTACATTGAACCCAGCAGGGTCTTCAGCTCTGAGTCATCTGCTGCACACACACACACACACACACACACACACACACACACACACACACACACACACACACACACACACACACACACACACACACACACACACACACACACACACCACACACACACACAACACACACACCGGCAGCTGACTTCATGAAGTCAAACAGGAAGTGTTTGTTTGTTTAACACGTTTGTGTTGGATCGTATTCAGCTGCAGCTGTGTAACTATGCTCAGCTGTACTCGAGTATTTGTATTACTGATTACTTCTGATCAAAAACTAGTGAGTCGACAACTTTGCTAACAGCCAATCATCAACCAGGTCATCAAGAAGAAAAAGAAGAAGAAGGAGGAGAAGGAGAAGGAGAGGAGGTTTCCAGGGAGGAAACTTCCAAAGTTACATAGTGTGAGAACAGACGTACGAATGACAGAGACACCGTTCAGCTGGTCACAGGTCAGAGTGGGTCACCTGATCACAGGTCAGAGTGGGTCACCTGATCACAGGTCAGAGTGGGTCACCTGATCACAGGTCAGAGTGGGTCACCTGATCACAGGTCAGAGTGGGTCACCTGATCACAGGTCAGAGTGGATCAGCTGGTCACATGTCAGAGTGGATCAGCTGGTCACATGTCAGAGTGGATCAGCTGATCACAGGTCAGAGTGGATCAGCTGATCACAGGTCAGAGTGGGTCACCTGATCACAGGTCAGAGTGGGTCAGCAGGTCACAGGTCAGAGTGGATCACCTGATCACAGGTCAAAGTGGGTCACCTGATCACAGGTCAGAGTGGATCAGCTGGTCACATGTCAGAGTGGATCAGCTGATCACAGGTCAGAGTGGATCAGCTGATCACAGGTCAGAGTGGGTCACCTGATCACAGGTCAGAGTGGATCAGCTGGTCACAGGTCAGAGTGGATCAGCTGGTCACAGGTCAGAGTGGATCAGCTGGTCACAGGTCAGAGTGGATCAGCTGGTCACAGGTCAGTATGGGTCACCTGATCACAGGTCAGAGTGGATCAGCTGGTCACAGGTCAGAGTGGGTCAGCAGGAGGTCACAGACTTAAACATTTCAGTCAAAGCGTTCACACCGTGCAGCCGTGATCTGCTTCTCTTCATCCAGCTCCACCAATCAGACGAGCCTTGTCTGAAATCGCTCTCCGGCATCGTCACCAAAGTTTGGATGGAACGATGGTTTCCAGCCGGTCTCAGATGTTCTGGTGTCTCTGCATGAACTGAAGCTCCATGCAGTCACATCCTTTATACAGTCACGTGGGTTTTCAAAGATTTTAAAGATTCCCGTTGTGTTCTTCTCTCTCCTCAAACCAAACCTCCAGATGGCGAAGGCAGACCAGCGTTTCGGCCAGCGGGACGGCTCGGACCAGAACTTTGACTACATGTTCAAGCTGCTGATCATCGGGAACAGCAGCGTCGGGAAAACGTCCTTCCTGTTCCGCTACGCCGACGACTCCTTCAGCAACTCGTTCGTCAGCACCGTGGGCATCGACTTCAAGGTGAAGACGGTGTACCGCAACGACAAGAGGATCAAGCTGCAGATCTGGGTGAGGAAGACACAGAGTGTCTGTCCGGTAACAGAACACAGCATAACAGCAGAACACTGGCACGTAGCATCTGATTATGTAATACAGGTCAAAGCAACATTATAACACAAGGTCATATATTATACTACAATGCATATACATACATATATATATATATATATATATATATGATAGTGTAGTATAATGTAACATGTTCTGCTCTCAGTCAACAACAAGCTCCTGAACAGAAAAGACTCAGACTTCTGCAGCTTGTATCATCAGTGGTGATGTTGTTGCCATGGCAGCAGCTCTTCACGCTCACTCACTCACTCTCACACTGAGACACACATGCACACAGACACACACACACACACACACACACACACACACACACACACAGACAGTGCTGTCTTCAGTGGCAATTAAAGAGACCTCTTGGGGCAAAGAGGTTGAGACCTGGCAGGGGACAGAGGAGGTGTGTGTGTGTGTGTGTGTGTGTGTGTGTGTGTGTGTATGTGTGTGTGTGTGTGTGTGTGTTATGTGCGTGTGTGTGTTAGTGTGTGTGTGTGTGTGTGTGTGTGTGTGAGCTAATCAGAGCCAATTGATTCAAACTGAAAGCACAGTGACGAGTGGAAACACACACACACATAATGAACACTGGACAGTGTTCAGCTGTCCACAGACTTCTGGCCACATTGCCGTGGAGCGCAGTGATGTAGAAATCAAACGAACATTTTCTGTCTGCTTTCAACGAAACGCAGAGAAACCGGTTCCTGCCTGAGGCACTGCTTATCACACACACACACACACACACACACACACACACACACACACACACACACACACACACACACATCAAATCTCAGTAAATTAAATGCAGTCGAGCTCGGCGTAAAGAACTCAGAGCACAAAAGAGCTAAATTTAGAGAGCAGCTGTGGAGGATGAGGTGGCTGAACGTTGGTAAAACGTTGGCTGAACGTTGGTAAAACGTTGGCTGAACGTTGGTAAAACGTTGGCTGAATGTTGGCTGAATGTTGGCTGAACGTTGGTAAAATGTTGGCTGAACGTTGGTAAAACGTTGGCTGAATGTTGGCTGAATGTTGGTAAAACGTTGGCTGAACGTTGGTAAAATGTTGGCTGAATGTTGGTAAAACGTTGGCTGAATGTTGGCTGAATGTTGGTAAAACGTTGGCTGAATGTTGGCTGAATGTTGGTAAAACGTTGGCTGAACGTTGGTAAAATGTTGGCTGAACGTTGGTAAAACGTTGGCTGAATGTTGGCTGAATGTTGGTAAAACGTTGGCTGAACGTTGGTAAAATGTTGGCTGAACGTTGGCTGAATGTTGGCTGAATGTTGGTAAAACGTTGGCTGAATGTTGGTAAAACGTTGGCTGAATGTTGG
>CM014085.1:36027224-36038288 GCA_004119915.2 Collichthys lucidus
GAGGAAGGTTTGGAACTCACTCCAGGTAAAGCACCCGTCTCCTCCCAGGTTGTGCAGAGCGCGCTTCACGGTGCGTACAGCAGCCTCTGCAGCTCCATTTCTATGAGGGGAATCAGCGGGGTGAATTTTCCAGCTCCATTCTGTCCCATGCTTGGAGACTTCATTCTCAACCTCTGGCGATTGTAGCTGGCCAAGAAAGGTGTACAGGTCATTGAGCGCAGGTCTGGCACCCACAAAGTTTTTCCCAGGGTCTGACCACAGCTTCTTTGGATGACCTCTTAGTGCTGTGAATCTTTTGTAGGCCAGCAGGAAACCTTCAGAAGACTGGTCACTTACGACATCTGTGTGCAGAGCTCGGGATGCCATACAGCAGAAGACTAACCCCCATACTTTAAGCCTTGTTTTCTTCTTCACTTCATCCTTCACTTCATAAGGTCCGAATAGATCCAATGTTGTGAATTCGAATGGTCTTGCTGGTGTAATCCGTTCGGATGGGAGGTCACTCATGATTTGTTGGCACTTTTTAGCTCTGGTCTTTCTGCATATCACACAGCTGTCCACAATCTTCTGAGCCAGTTTCCGGCCTCTTGTGACCCATGCTTTTTTCCTCATCCTCAGGAGTGTACCTGCTATTTCCTCATGGTTTGCATTGTGGGCTTCTTGTGCCAGAAGAGAGGATACCCACGCATCACAAGGTAAGATTGGTACAGTGGTTTTGTCGTCATCAAAGGTCTGAAATCTTCCTCCACAGACCAAGAGTCCGGTTTTTGTATCTTTGTACACAGCCAGTCTGTTGAGGGTGGAGTCTTGGAAGCATGCACCCTCTTGTGCTGCAAGGAAGAGGTCTCTCTGAGCATCTTCATACTCGCCGATGGTAAGTACAGCTTGTTTTGCTCTAGATTTTAGCTCTTCCGATGAGAGCACCTCCCACTTTGGCTTACTTGTGGATTGGGTTTTGCCCAGTAATTCCTTCCACTTCATTGCAGCTCTCCACACCCAGGCGATAACTCTGGTCATCTTGGTCAAGCTGCTGAACTTTCTGACATTGATCAGTTCTTTTACTGCAGAACCAGCTGGTGGTCTTCGGAGTTGAGTCCTGGGCCCCTTTCCATCTGCGGTGCTTTGCTGAGCATCAGTGCCTCCTTTGGCTGTGACTGTCACTGGGCTGCTTGTACCACTAGATGGCGCATTGTGTGTGGCTTTCTTGAGCTGTGCTCTCGTCAGTGCTGCTGAGAAGGACTTTCTTTGAAGCTTGTTTATCCCTTCTCTAGCATGTGTAGCAACATCTTTGGCAGACTTCTTTGGCCACTCTCCCACAGGTAGTTTCAGGAAGTCTGGTCCATTCTGCCACACAGAATCCTCTTTGAGATCTTCTGGGGCTGCACCTCTTGTTATGATGTCTGCCACATTGAGGTCTCCCTGGATCCACCACCACTCATCAGGGGATGTGGTCTTTTGGATTTCTCCGACTCTGTTCGCAAAGAACGTCTGATATCCATAGCTGTCTCTTTGGATTGCTCCCAACACAGTTTGACTGTCCAGCAGGTGGAGCCATTTTTCAATCTCCATCCGAGAGTGCTTCTCAATGTACCTTCTTAGGCGGACAGCATAGACAGCACCACAGATTTCAGCTTTGACTGGTTCCCCCTTCTGGTCAAGTGGCGTAAGCTTCGCTTTTGACTCGATGAGTCTGACTTCAATGCCTTGTGCAGTCTCCCACCTGAAGTACACCACGGCTCCGTAGCTCTGGTCACTCCCATCAGAGAATGTTATCCCCCATGGTTTTTTGGTCCAGTTGCATGGTGTGAGGCTTCTGTGGAAGGTTATTTGGCTGAGGCGGATGTATTCCTCAAAAAGCTGGATTGCTTCTTCCCTCAACTGTTCTGACAGTGGCTTGTCCCAGGTGTCTCGGGCTGTGCTGGTTCCGGCCTCCTGGAAGGCTCTCCTGACTAGAATGGCACCCTTCTGTTTCGCAGGAGTGACAAGACCTATTGGGTCATACAGGCTAGCTACTTGGTTCAACAGCTGTCTTCTAGTCAGTGGCTTGGGAGTTTTCCCTCTCACCTCTTCCTCCAGGATATTTTGACCCACTCTCATTTTCTTTCTCCTCTTTGAGAAGTTGACTGAGGTCATTGGGTACAGTTTGTCGCTTTCAACAAGATAGCCGACTCCCAGGGCTTTATCATCTTCTTCTCTCCTTTGATTTGGGAGAATAAGGAATTTGTTTGCTGGTCTTTCTGGTGTGAGCATGTCCCTCCCACTTTGGCCCGACCGGACCCAGGGCTTCAGGAAGAATCCACCTGCTTTGAGGATTTTTTCAACTCCTGCTGTGCTTTTGTCCAGCTTTTCCAGGTCATTGTGAGAGGTAAGTACATCGTCGACATAGGAGTCTTCCTCCAGGATCCTGCGCTCCTCCTCCAGGTGAGTGGACATGGGTAGCTTTGCAGTCTCTCTCATGGCCAGCTGTGCGATGCATCCTGCTGGCCGGTCACCGATGTTAACTCGTGTGATTGCATACTCCTCCAGTTCGCCATCTTCTGTGTCTCTCCAGAGAAACCTGTGTAGGTGTACTTCCAGGTCTTCCAACCACACCGAGTTATACATCTTCTTGATGTCGCCGAGTGCAGCATGCACCCCTCTCCTGAATCTGAGAAGTACTGCTCTGATCGGGTTGAGGACGTCAGGTCCTTTTAGCAGAAGATCGTTCATGCTTGTTCCCTTGAACTTTTGACTGCTATTCCACACCAGGCGTACAGGTGTTGTAGTGGAATGTGGATTTGGCGCCACCAAGTGGCTCACATACCAGACTGGTCCTGTCCAGTTGGTCAGTGTATCTTTGGTGAGCTTCTTTGCTGCTCCTCTTTCCACCATTTCATGGACTTGAGCTGTATATCCCACTTTCCACTCCGGTTCTTTTTTGAGCTGCTTCTCTGTTCTCAAGAAAGTGGCTTCCACTCCACTTCGGTTGTTGGGCAGAGAAGTTGGATCTTCGATCCATGGGTACTTTGTGTCCCAGTGTGATTCACTGCTGTGATCATCGGTGTTGATGAAGGTGAGGCCTCTCCTGATGATCTCCAGTTCTCTCTCCTCACTCAGTGTCATTTCTTTGCCTCCTGGCTGGCAGTTGCCGCATCTGCACCCTCCACACTTAGGTTCACAAGCTGCTCCAATACTGTCCCACTTCCACCAGTTGAGGAATTCTTTGTTGGCTACAGTGCTTCTGGTTTCAGCTGAGATTCCATTTGTGTCGCAGAGTTCCTGGTACTTCACAGCCGTGGCCCTCATGGATCGTGCGAAGTGGGTTTTTGAGGTGTGCGCCACCAGATCCACTTTTTCAAACAGGTCCGGGTGCGTTCCACCGACTGTCTTCCCCAGTGGGCCGTCCCAGAGAACGAGGTCACCGACCACCTTCGTCCTTTGTGGTACAAGTCGGCCCTCACGATGGCTGATGAGGAGTTCAACTTGTTCTGGCCTGCGCAGGTCATCCAGGTTGGTGTTAGGAAAGAACCTCCTCAGCTGTTCAGGAGTGACTGGGTTTTGGACCTTAGCGATGTCTTCCAAGCCGTAGCAGAGGAGTTCATGGGCGCGTTCCGTCCTCTGGGGGTCTTAACTCTCACTCTGAGATGGTATCGCCTTGTTTTGACCTTTAGGGCCATTCCTCCAACCCCGTGGACGACGAGTGTGATCTTTTCGCTCCTCAGATCCAGTCTCCTTGCTGCACGGTGGGTAATGTAGTTCGTGTCTGAGGCTAAGTCGATTAGAGTTCCGATCCCATCCCCTGCATTGGTGGTAACTTCCAGTAGCATGAGGATCACAGGGAGCTCTTGAACTGCACTTACTTCCATGCCGCCAGGCCTGTCGGTTTTGAGGGATCTTGCAGACGCATTTGTAAAGGCTCTTTTGCATTTTTCCGCCATTTCAGGGGACAGTTCTGACATGAATTGCTGTTGTTCTTCTGTCAGTTTATTCCTTTATGGTTGACTTTGCTGTCTCTGTCTCCTCTTTTCTAGGGTCTGCTTTCTGACACAGGAGAAGTGATGGCCTCTCCTACAGCCCGGCTTTTTACACAGGTAAGTGTCTTTGCAGGTACTGTCTTCGTCATGACACTCCAAACACTTTGTGCAGGCTCCCAGCCTCTCCACAGCACTTAGCTTGTCTTTTACCTTCAGCACCTTAAACTTCTTGCAGAAGAAGAGCTTTTCTGCATGCCGCTCGTCACCGCAGACAACACAGCCCTCTTTACTCGTGGACCTGGTAGAGGCGTACTTCTTGAAGTCAGCTGGTCTCTTGTCCGGCTTCTCACCCACTCCAAGTTGCTCGAGTCTCTCCAAGACCTCTTCTTCAGTTTTCAGGTAACTCAGGAGCTTGTCAAAGTGGTTGTCTGGGGTTACTGCATTTGTTGGATTTACCCATGTGGAGTAGCCAATCCCGCTTCATTGTGTCTGGCAGTTTGCTTTCTATTGACTTGATGATGAGAGGGTTTTTTGATGGCTCCTGTATTTCCGAGTTCTGTCAGGTCGCTCAAGGCCTTTTCAACTGACTGGATGAGCTCGATCATCCTCCTGGGCTGGTGGGATTTTAGAGGTGGGATCTTCTCCAGGTCCTCGACAATCTCCAGGGCGATGGTGGTCTTATTCCCGAACCTGTTTTCCAGGACCTTAAACATCTCCTCGGCAGACTTGTAGGTGGAGAGCCGGAGGTCTTTGCGGATCCTGTCATCCATGCTGTCAAGGAGCTGCATCTTCTTCGCCTCCGCAGAGCCGGTTGGCTCCCCTTGCCGCTGTAGATTTTCCCAGTCTTTTTTCCACTGGTGAAATTCCCTCCTTGAGCCATGGAATCTGGGCAGGCAGGTGGGCTTTATTTTGAGGACAGGCTGCTGGGCTGGCTGGGGTGCTGACTGGGCCTGATGAGTTGTATTCCGCCTCTCCTCTTCTGCAGTTCTCTCCACTGTCAGGAACTCAGCCTTTTTTGCCACGAGGTTGCTCTTCAGCTTCCTTAGGCCTTTTATTCTGCCATCCAATTCAGTTTCTCCTCAGCGGGAATCCATTCTTCCCACCGCTTGAATGCAGCCATTGTGTCTGCGACAACCTGCTTTGCTGTTTCCAGCTGGTGCTCATACCCATCTTTGTTGAGCAGAGACACTAAGGTTCTATGAGCCTGTTCACAGGCCGACTCGGCTTCTTCAATGGCGAAGGTCAGCTCCCCCTCGGCGTACCTTGACCAGAGACTGGACAGCACGCTTTTGCGTACTTCCTCCAGTCTATTTTTGCAGTCCTCTGTGGTTTTTTCCAGATCACTCTCTTGGCTTGGGTGCAGCTTCTTCTCACCTTCCTCTTCGCCAGCCTCCGCCCGCAGACCAAGCTCATACTCATCATTTGCGTAGTTTACTTTCCTGGACAGTGAGCAGAGTTCCCTGTATTCAGCCTGGAGCTCTGCTTTCATCAGGTATCCAGTCACTCGTGAGACGTAGTTGGCCTGTTTTGTGAAGGCCGTCTTTGCTGAAGTCCTCTCACTCTTCAGCTGTTTGATGCTTTTTCCAGTGGCGTCTTCTGCCATTCTTGCAGTTTTTCCTCACGTTGACAAGGTTGACTGTAGGCCGTTGATCCTCTGTCTCTTGCCACGCTGGTTTTCAACTGTCAAGTTTTGGTGTTTTTTGATCCCTCAGTTAATGCTCCACTTGAAAGAGCTTGGTCACGCAAGGAACAACTCTTGACAAGGATTTCCCCTTTTTATGTTTTATTGAACTTTGTTTTGTTGATGAAGGGGTCATTTAGTCATTCAGCAGCAGCAGCAGCAGCAGCAGCAGCAGCAGCCTGTCCTCAAAATAAAGCCCACCTGCCTGCCCAGATTCCATGGCTCAAGGAGGGAATTTCACCAGTGGAAAAAAGACTGGGAAAATCTACAGCGGCAAGGGGAGCCAACCGGCTCTGCGGAGGCGAAGAAGATGCAGCTCCTTGACAGCATGGATGACAGGATCCGCAAAGATGGTGGTGATAATGATGATGGTGATGATGATGATGATGATGGTGATAATGATGGTGGTGGTGATGGTGATGATGGTGATGATGATGATGGTGATGATGATGATGATGGTGGTGGTGATGGTGATGATGGTGATGGTGATGATGATGATGGTGGTGGTGATGATGTGATGATGATGATGATGGTGATGATGGTGGTGATGGTGATGATGATGATGATGGTGGTGGTGATGATGTGATGATGATGATGATGGTGATGATGGTGGTGATGGTGATGATGTGATGATGATGATGGTGATGATGATGATGATGATGGTTAGAAGATGGAATTATTCAGAAGATGAAGATGATTGTGAAAGGTGTTAAATTGTCGACTGATCTTCGGTGTGAACTTTAACACATTGTGTGTTACTGTGAGGTGTGAACAGCTCTGTGTGTGTGTGCGTGTGTGTGTGTGTGTGTGTGTGTGTGTGTGTGTGTGTGTGTGTGTGTGTGCGCGTGTGTGTGTGTGTGTGCGTGTGTGTGTGTGTGTGTGTGTGTGTGTTCACATGTTCTATATTGATGCATGTATGTAAATGTTGAGCTGACGTTCAGCTTCTCGTCGTCAAAGTGACGCAGCCGCTCTGACTCGCAGTCTTATGTTGATGATGCTTGCGTCTCCATGGAAACAGCCGTGTGTTTTTATATCTGAGCTCAGTGACGCCGTGAGTCTGATAATGACGTCGGTGGTCAACGGTCCAAGCCGGGTCAGAACCTCGACCTTGGAGTGGAGTCTACGAAGCTGAGCTGTTTGTTTCTGTCACCAGGACACGGCGGGGCAGGAGCGGTACCGCACCATCACCACGGCCTATTACCGCGGCGCCATGGGCTTCATCCTCATGTATGACATCACCAACGAGGAGTCCTTCAACGCCGTCCAGGACTGGTACGTGATTCAACAGGAGCTAACGCGTGTTCCCCTCTGTGTGTGTGTGTGTGTGTGTGTGTAATAAAGTTTATTGTGCTTTCAGGGCCACTCAGATTAAGACGTACTCATGGGACAACGCCCAGGTGATCATGGTGGGCAACAAGTGCGACATGGACGAGGAGAGAGTCGTACCTCCGGAGAAAGGGAAACACCTCGCCGACCAGTTAGGTGAGACGCTGCTGCTGAACGTTCTTCAGCTCAGGCTTCAGGTAACGGAGCTCCAACATGGTTCATGTTACCTGGAGGAGTCCTCGCAGCTGTGACTCAGCTCCACACATTAGGACCATTAAAACCAATGACCAGGTGGTGATGTTAAAATCAGCTGTTACACTTTGTGTTTCTGTGCAGTGAGAAAATGACTTGCACAGGAACAGCTGAATACTTTAATTATAAAATGGCCCGAGGCCGAGGAGGAGTGAACATACTGCGTTCATACAAACACACATACTCTTAACCACACTCGCTAACATGGGCATTACAGGCTCCGCCCACTCTTGGCTCGAGTCCTACCTGGCTGGACGCTCCTTTAATGTGTCTTGGCAAGGTCGTCTGTCATCGACTCATACCCTCTCCACGGGGGTGCCGCAGGGGTCGGTGCTGGGCCCCCTCCTGTTTGCCATCTACACCACCTCGCTGTCCCATGTGATCCGCTCACACGGCTTCTCCTACCACTGCTACGCCGACGACACACAGTTATACCTGTCGTTCCAGCCGGACGACACCACGGTCTCCGCACGCATCTCTGCCTGTCTTTCTGATCTGTCAACCTGGATGAAAGACCACCATCTCCAGCTTAATCTGTCAAAAACCGAACTCCTGGTCATCCCTGCCCATGAGTCAATCTGCCATGACTTCAACCTGAAAATTGGCACCGTCACTATCACCCCTAACCATGCTGCAAAAAACCTGGGCGTGGTACTAGATGATCGTCTTTCTCTGTCTGAGCACATTTCCTCCATAGCGAGGTCATGTCGCTATGCTCTGTACAATATTAGAAAAATCAGACCGTACCTGACCCAATATGCCGCTCAGCTCCTGATTCAGGCTACAGTCATCTCCCGCCTTGATTACTGCAACTCCCTCTTTGCTGGCCTACCTGCTTGCGCGATCAAACCTTTGCAAATGGTCCAGAATGCTGCAGCGCGACTGGTTTTCAATCAACCTAAAAGGTCACATGTCACCCCACTCTTCAGCGACCTGCACTGGCTGCCTGTAGCTGCCAGAGTTAAACACAAAGCTCTGACGCTAGCCTACAAAACCACCTCAGGATCTGCCCCTGCCTATCTCAGCGTCTTACTAAAGGCTCACGTCCCGACCAGGGCGTTACGCTCCGCTCATACAAACCGTCTAGTTGTACCCTCGCCTCTCGCAAAGCGAGGTCACTCTAAACTCTTCTCTGTGGTCGTCCCCAAATGGTGGAATGACCGACCAACGTCTGCAAGAACAGCAACATCCCTTTCTACCTTTAAACAACTTCTAAAAACCTTTCTGTTTCGAGAATGCTTCCCTGCCTAACAAAACTAACAAAACTAACAAAACTAACAAACTACTCTGTGCTCCTTTACACCTTTTCAGCTTATGTCCTCCTCTGTAAGTCGCTTTGGATAAAAGCGTCTGCTAAATGCAATGTAATGTAATGTAATGTAATGTAATGTAATGTAATGTAATGTAAACACACGTGCTGCAGGCATGAAATAAAGCGTCTGTGAGTGGAGAGATGCCAGGTGACATTTATGTTGACGAAATCTGTGTGATCGTGTTCGCGTGAATCCAGGTCAAAGACAGATATTTGTAAAGTGGGAAGAAGAGTGTGAACACAGCAAACACACCTGGAGACGCTCAAACAGAGTCAGACACACCCAGCTCAGGTCTTTAAAGAGACAGCTGGGTCCCAAACTTTTTTGAGTTTTAAGAAGTGAGTTTTATTTTCCCGCATTGTTTCATTTAGATCATCAGAAGTCTGAGCAGTCTGTGTGCCGTGAAGCGTCACGTTCTCCTGTGCTTCCTCCTGCAGGCTTCGAGTACTACGAGGCGAGCGCCAAGGAGAACATCAACGTGCGGCAGGTCTTCGAGCGCCTGGTGGACATCATCTGCGTGAAGATGTCGGAGCGGGTTGACGTGGAGGCGCCGGTGGCTCCCGGCACCAAGACCACCAGACTGACCGACAAGCCCGCCAGCTACCTCAGAAGTGCTGCTGATCGCCGGTCGACGTCCGTCCCGCGCCGCGCTCGTCCGCTCCCCCACGCTCTGAAAAGAAAAAAACAGATCAACTATTGTAACATCCTCGACACCCCTCCCTGCTTCAGTCCATGTTTGTGAGCAGTCAATAATCACATTTATATAGCCAGTCCATGCCGACCCGTCCCCAGGTACCCCATGTTGGAGTAAGGGTGGCAGTGCGCTCCACACTACATCTCTTTCATTCGGCGTGTCGATTATCTGCTATGACGAAACGCGGCCGGTTTGTTTAAAGACGCTTTGACATACAGGAAGTTCATCCATGGAGGTCACCGAACCGCTGCAGCTGACCAATGACCCGCTAAAAACCCAGCCAGCGGAGGATGAATGTTAGCACTGGTCGGTTACAGTGACGGTGACGTAACGGGAAGGAGTCACGCTCCTTCACCATGTGAACGTCTTTAAGCAGACGTGGCCGTGAAGAGTCGTGAATACACGAATGAACCATAGAGCAGCACTCATCAGCTCATGAAGCGTCATTTGACATGCATCATGTGACGTCTGTCGTCGAGCATCAGTGCAGAGGGTACACACACACACACACACACACACACACACACACACACACACACACACACACACACACACACACACACACACACACACACAGTGTGGAGCGTACTGCTGCAGGAGGTGACAGCAGGTCCACAGGTAAGCACAGCACTGCCTCTCCTCTCCGAGTGTAGCACAAACAGCCACAGCTGCTCATGTTCACAAGTTTACAGGTCGCAGTCATTCACCTGCTGAGTCACCTGCTGAAAATCCATCAGATAAGCTGCTTCTCAGATAGCTAGTAACTGGAATACAATATGCCTATAGCTCACTAACTGTTACTGGCCTTACTTTGTGCTGTTTATGGCTTGAAAGACGCTTTAGGGCTACACCACCGATGCACAACTCCCAGACAGGGCTGCAGCCCAAATCATGCGAGTCAGAGGTTCAACAGGAGCCGGTCGAGTCCGAAACACGAGTCCGATTCTCTGCAGTGTTTTTAAGTTAAACAGAGAACGGCATGTAGGTTCATTCAGATTATGAATGTGGGTATCAACAAACCAATGCACATTACTAACAACGCTTAACAAACGTTTATGCAACACAACCATCAGCAGTTTGAATGCATATGAGACATGGAAGTCTTCTGGCATGTTTTAAAATATTTCAACTCATCAAAGTTTTTCAGTGACAAACGCAAAACAAATTTAAAGTCTGACAATCCAGATTTGAAGGTTCGACGTTAATGAGCACGTTGTTTGTTTCCCGTGTCCTTGGCGTGATCTCTGCAGCCTCCTGCAGCTGTTTGGACAGACTGTGTGTAGAACAGGTTTTTATCTGATGCACGGTTCTCAACATTAATTCATTCAAATATCAGAAGCGTTATACAAACATCAGTTCTGACAGTCTGCAGCCGACCGTGCTGTCATGTGGACGCGTTGTATTGTGGCGCCTCGTTCTGCTGTCAGTTAACACAATGTACGAGCTCAGTCAGAGCACGAGACGCGCAAAGTGACAAAGCTGTGAAGGAGAAGGCGTGTTCCACTTCAACCCGCCCGTCAGGTTTCTCTCCTGCTTCAACTTCTCTGTTCTTACAAATCTACGTGTCAGCGACGTACCAGGCATGTTTTCATCTCTGCCCCTCTCCTGTGGTATTTTTCAGATCGGTGACCACAAAGATTCACAAAATGACTACAGAGAGACACAAAATGACTACAAAAAGACACAAACGACTACAAAGAGACACAAAACGACTACAAAAGAGACACAAAACGACTACAAAGAGACACAAAACAACTACAAAGAGACACAAACGACTACAAAGAGACACAAAACAACTACAGAGAGACACAAAACGACTACAAAGAGACAAAAAAGTGACTACAT
>CM014085.1:36038388-36063388 GCA_004119915.2 Collichthys lucidus
CTTGCTCCTCCTCCTCTCTCCTCCCCCTCCTCTCCTCTTGCTCCTTCTCCTCTCTTCTGCTGCAGCATCCACAAGAGGAGACAGACAGACAGAGACACACAGACAGACAGACAGGACCAGGGTCCACTGGTCCTGGTCTGCAGGACTTGTCCACTGGTCCTGGTCTGCAGGACTTGTCCACTGGTCCTGGTCTGCAGGACTTGTCCACTGGTCCTGGTCTGCAGGACTTCAGTGTAATGTGAATCTGGCTGAGCTAAAGTCTGGCCTGTAGTCCTGGGATGAGTTTCATAGTGAGGCGTGTGAGACATTTGTGACATGGTAAATTATATTTCATTGTGTGTGTGTGTGTGTGTGTGTGTGTGTGTGTGTGTGTGTGTGTGAGTGTGAGGTGTTGATGTTGCACAGAAACACTGTTTGAAAAGTTTGAAAAAAAAATCGATTTAAAATTGTAAAACAAAAGAAATCCAGATACTTTGTCAATCGATGCGTCGTCAGTCGTTGTTAGATTCAGACGTTCTTTCTCCTCCATACATAAAAGTGTCTTCGTGCTTCAGACACTGAAAAGTCGACATTCACTGATCGAACATCTACCAATGAAACATGCAGGTCAGGCTGAGAGCAAAGGGATACAGAGATGATAAATGAGCAGAAATAAAAGATTAAAAATAGTTTTAAGCAGAGGCAGAACACCGAGAGAGGAAGCAGCATTCAAAACAGTCTGTGATCAAACCACGTCACACGCTGACGAAGCTGCCAGCCAACGTTTAATATAACGAGAAAGGTAAATGTCACGTGGTGTCACTTTTTACACATCAAACACATTAATTTATTTATTCATAAATGACTCAGCTTCTTTCCTCAGTTTCACACGTGGTTTTCACTCATAAGTAATGTGACTCATTTAAAAATAACAGGTGTGTTTACTCCGACACGTGTCTCAGCTGCTCGGTCAGGAAGAGGTTAACATAGTATAGGAGCAGCGCAGCTCGTGTCGCTGTGTTTCCGTCCAGAAACATCTCGGTGCGACTGAGATGTTTCTGTTTGTTTCTGTTTGGTTTCGACCTTTAATTTACCATCCGTCGAAGGTCGGAGTCACAATAATCTGTGCAGACTCTCCTGTCGCAGCATCGACCCACGATCTCAGAGCGTGTTGAAGTAGTGAAAACAGAACTGCTCATCACTTTCAACAATGTCACACTAATTTTAGATTATTTGAATTTTACACTCAGTTCAGTTCACCACAGTGAGCAGCCTCAGAGCTCAGATCAGATCAGAGACCGTAGTCACGGCGGTCTGAACCAGAACTCTCAGATCTGGATCCATGTGTTTGTTGGTCTCCAGACTTGGTTCGATATGATCGAGCACGAACCCGAACTCTGATGTCTTCTCTTGCTCTTGTGTCTCAGGATGGACTGCTTCAGCTCAGCTGACCCCGATGCCATGAAGGCCACGCTGCTGTACGACTTCAACAACGACAAGGACGATCTCTGGTACAGGGACGACACAGCCCGTCCCCTCGAGTCCTGTTTCCCCCTCCGGCCTCGGCACTCCCCGTGCACCGCGTGCCTCCATGATCGGACGGTGTACGCCATGTGCGATGGGCTCGCAGACGGCGTGCGGGTGGTGATGGAGGCGATGGTGGGGGCGGTGGGGAAGTCTGTGGACATCTTCAGGAGCGGTAAGAAGCTCGTCCCAACACCTCCATGAACATAAGTTAGCTCCACTGGCTTTTTATGAATGAGTCACCTGATGCACAGTTCGTAGTAACAGCAGTGTTGATTATTGGTACTAATGACCTGTGTCTCATTACAGACTGCCCCACTCCTGCTGAAGGTGAGTCACCTCCACTGCTCACACACCTGCTGATCAGGCTCACCTGGGACTAACTGCTGCTACGTTAGCAACAGAACCGGGCTGGTCCAGGTCCATCATGTTCATGGCCTCGTGTCTGTAACTAATTACAGAAGGTTTTAACAGGAAATCAAGGTTTGCAGTTGACACAGTGGCTCCTCAGACTGACCCCTGACCCCTAAACACACTGCATGTGGATCGGCTCCGTCTGTTTCCATGTTGGTCAGTGTGTCGGCTCTCACAGTCTCCGTCCACGCTGCGTCGCGGCGCCGGATCGACCGCGGCGTCCGGCAGCAACACACACAGAGCTTCTGTTGTTCACGGAGCATAAACTCAGCACAGAGCAGGAAATCAGCTACAAAATACAAAATAAAACCCTGGTTTATTTTCAAAATAAAATACTTTGTGTTCACCGCGGATTGAGTTTCATTACAGGAACACGTCATAATGGGCGGGGCCCACCTGGAGTCAACAGGTGAGGGGTTTCCAGGTGTAATCATTGATGACCCCCTCACATCCTTTTTATAAGGACACCAGTAAAAAGATGCGGCGTGGAATGTCACCGCAGGAGTCAGAGAGACTACAGCCGGAAATATCACGAGATTACGCGTGAAGTCACGAGATCTCATGATGCTCGGTGTCCGGCGGAGACGCACCTGAGCGCATCACAAACAGATTACGCGAGTTGTCGGACGGCGGAGCGGAGCCGCTCCACATGCTGTGTGTGTTTTAGGTCTAAGACTGAGAAAGATTTCCTCCAAACCAACAACAGAGAAACGAGAAAACTAACCAACTACAAAGAAACTATGAAATATTCCTCGAAGAACTGACTCGACAATTAAACACAAGACAAGAACATTTTTCAGAACCGATCAAAACAATCGGAATAAGTTAAAATCCTGTTTTTACGCTGTCAGTGATGAAACGTGAAGCTTTCTGTGAGGAAGCAGCCTCTGTTTATTTATTGACACTTTCTGTTGCTGTATCTGAATCTGTTACATTTATATAGTAAATAATATTTATTTGGTTTGTCATTGGACCTACAGTACCTTATTTTAGTTATCTGTAAATATTTTTATTCTATTATCTATTTTTACATTTGAGTTTCACTATTTTAACATTGTGTTTAATTTATTTTATTTTCTTATTTATTTATGTATCGTGTGAAACACTTTGTGTTGTTACAAATAGAGTTTGACTGACTGACTGCTCTTCTTCTGTGTCTGACAGATGCTCAACAATGGATCATCGGGCTCATCGCGGCCCTCATCATCCTCATCATCATCCTCATCATCATCGGGGTGGTCGTCTACCGTAAACGCTGTAAAAGTCGGTGAGTGTAGCTGCGGTCGGTCGTATCTGAACATGGACAGACAGATGATGGACGATCATGAAGGAAACGTTTTGTTTGTTTCTGTTCAGGAAGGAGATGATGGAGGTGCCGGAGGTGATGGAGATGAAGGAGGTGACGGAGGTGCCAGAGGTGACGGAGATGATGGAGATGAAGGAGGTGACGGAGGTGCCAGAGGTGATGGAGATGATGGAGGTGACGGAGATGACGAAGATGATGGAGGTGCCAGCTGCAGCTGATGTAGAGAACCACAGTCCACCTCTGCTGATGAACGGCGTTAATAACGGACCCCAGCAGCATCCAGCAGGTTCTGGGTTGATCCCCTTTAAAGCTCAGACCCTGACACAGGTCTGAGCCGAGCGTCTCCATCAGGAGACTCCTTGACTTGAAATCACTTTTTAAAACTTATTTTCAGCATCACGTCTTTCATGAAGTCTTTTCTATTTAACTGAGCTTTGTCTTTGCACTGCCATTTTAAAAAATGTACCATAGCTGTCAGAGCTCCTCAGGGAGCCTTTTCTCTGTGCTGCACTGTGAAACGCTCCTTCTTGCACAAGAATAATAAATTCAACTTAAACTTTGATACTTTGAACCCAGTCTTCCTCCTTCATAGGTTTTTCTTTAAAAATTCCTGTAACAAAGATAAATAAAAAGATTTTTACAAAGTGAGCTGTGTAGTCAATGTTTCAAACCCCACCGGCTCCGCCAGAAGCCTCCGCTCGGCTGTCCCCGAGCAGGACGGACCAAAGGAGACGGTGACGGGCCCGTTGGGTTTTCAGGCTTTGACAAATTCCTCTTCGTATTTTCGATTAATGAACAAAGAAAGCTCGTCTCGTAATCCGTCGACTTCCTGTTTTGATTGGAAAGCAGTCTGGGAGTTGTGCACAGCGTTTCTTTGAACAGGTGGAGGCCTCCGTCCTCCAACGCTGGATGAATGCACAGCGTTGTGGGTGGTGGTCAGTCCATATTTATATTCACGTTAAAGTAGATTATTAAGTCATTCAGTGATGTCACTTCCTGTTTTATGTTGATCAGTTGGTTGTTTCCTGCCAGGTGTGACGAGCCTGATGAGTTTCACCTGTTTGTGAGAGAGCAGCTGAAGTCTTCACGTGTCATGAAGCGTTCTTCTCACACCGGACCATCCTTCACCAGAGGAAACAAGGTAACACTGCACTTACTCTGCACGGACGTTTTGTAGTCCATCTTCTGGATTTTGTAGTTTTACCACAGATCATATCAATAACATCCTCCATCACATCATGACGTAGCTTTGTGTAGGAGCAGTGTGAACTCCACAGTCAGTCTACATGACTTCCTCTCCACATCTTTAAGGAAAGGACGGAGGAGGAAGACGACCTGAGCGGGGTCAGAGCAGTTCCTCGGTCCTGCTGTCACCTTTTTGTTGTGTTGTGTTCACGTCCTTCATGTCTGCCTTTGGCTCCACTCCTTAAAACTAAATATCAAGAATATTTTCCCACTGTCAGGGCTCACACACACAGACTGACTTCACAATGCATTCCTGATGAACGAGTCATGCAGGGAAAAAAAGTGAAAAACATGTTTGTATCTACGCCCTGTGTTCTCACCGCGATGACTGACGTGGTTATTGACGAGCAAGAAGCCGCCGGACAAGAGTAAATGTGGGACTGACTTTTAGTGGTTGGTGAGAGCTTGGTGAAATAAAAGGCTGAAAGACAGACGCCGAGCTGGACTGACTGCTGCTGGACTAGTCTCTGATATCAGCCGCTGCTGGACTAGTCGCTGATATCAGCCGCTGCTGGACTAGTCTCTGATATCAGCCGCTGCTGGACTAGTCTCTGATATCAGCCGCTGCTGGACTAGTCTCTGATATCAGCCGCTGCTGGACTAGTCTCTGATATCAGCTGCTGCTGGACTAGTCTCTGATATCAGCTGCTGGACTAGTCTCTGAAATCAGCCGCTGCTGGACTAGTCTCTGATATCAGCCGCTGCTGGACTAGTCTCTGATATCAGCCGCTGCTGGACTAGTCTCTGATATCAGCCGCTGCTGGACTAGTCTCTGATATCAGCCGCTGGACTAGTCTCTGATATCAGCCGCTGCTGGACTAGTCTCTGATATCAGCCGCTGGACTAGTCTCTGATATCAGCTGCTGGACTAGTCTCTGATATCAGCCGCTGCTGGACTAGTCTCTGATATCAGCCGCTGCTGGACTAGTCTCTGATATCAGCTGCTGGACTAGTCTCTGATATCAGCTGCTGGACTAGTCTCTGATATCAGCTGCTGGACTAGTCTCTGATATCAGCTGCTGGACTAGTCTCTGATATCTGCTGCTGGACTAGTCTCTGATATCAGCTGCTGGACTAGTCTCTGATATCTGCTGCTGGACTAGTCTCTGATATCAGCTGCTGGACTAGTCTCTGATATCAGCTGCTGGACTAGTCTCTGATATCAGCCGCTGCTGGACTAGTCTCTGATATCAGCTGCTGGACTAGTCTCTGATATCAGCCGCTGCTGCACTAGTCACTGATATCAGCTGCTGGACTAGTCTCTGATATCAGCCGCTGCTGGACTAGTCTCTGATATCAGCCGCTGCTGGACTAGTCCCTGATATCAGCCGCTGCTGGACTAGTCCCTGATATCAGCCGCTGCTGGACTAGTCTCTGATATCAGCCGCTGCTGGACTAGTCTCTGATATCAGCCGCTGCTGGACTAGTCTCTGATATCAGCCGCTGCTGGACTAGTCGCTGATATCAGCCGCTGCTGGACTAGTCTCTGATATCAGCCGCTGCTGGACTAGTCGCTGATATCAGCCGCTGCTGGACTAGTCTCTGATATCAGCTGCTGGACTAGTCTCTGATATCAGCTGCTGCTGGACTAGTCCCTGATATCAGCTGCTGCTGGACTAGTCGCTGATATCAGCTGCTGGACTAGTCTCTGATATCAGCTGCTGGACTAGTCTCTGATCTCTGCTGCTGGACTAGTCTCTGATATCAGCTGCTGGACTAGTCTCTGATATCAGCTGCTGGACTAGTCTCTGATATCAGCCGCTGCTGGACTAGTCTCTGATATCAGCTGCTGGACTAGTCTCTGATATCAGCCGCTGCTGCACTAGTCACTGATATCAGCTGCTGGACTAGTCTCTGATATCAGCCGCTGCTGGACTAGTCTCTGATATCAGCCGCTGCTGGACTAGTCCCTGATATCAGCCGCTGCTGGACTAGTCCCTGATATCAGCCGCTGCTGGACTAGTCTCTGATATCAGCCGCTGCTGGACTAGTCTCTGATATCAGCCGCTGCTGGACTAGTCTCTGATATCAGCCGCTGCTGGACTAGTCTCTGATATCAGCCGCTGCTGGACTAGTCGCTGATATCAGCTGCTGGACTAGTCTCTGATATCAGCTGCTGGACTAGTCTCTGATATCAGCTGCTGCTGGACTAGTCCCTGATATCAGCTGCTGCTGGACTAGTCTCTGATATCAGCTGCTGCTGGACTAGTCTCTGATATCAGCTGCTGCTGGACTAGTCCCTGATATCAGCTGCTGCTGGACTAGTCTCTGATATCAGCCGCTGGACTAGTCTCTGATATCAGCCGCTGCTGGACTAGTCTCTGATATCAGCCGCTGCTGGACTAGTCGCTGATATCAGCTGCTGGACTAGTCGCTGATATCAGCTGCTGGACTAGTCTCTGATATCAGCCGCTGCTGGACTAGTCGCTGATATCAGCCGCTGCTGGACTAGTCGCTGATATCAGCCGCTGCTGGACTAGTCTCTGATATCAGCCGCTGCTGGACTAGTCTCTGATATCAGCCGCTGCTGGACTAGTCTCTGATATCAGCCGCTGCTGGACTAGTCACTGATATCAGCCGCTGCTGGACTAGTCTCTGATATCAGCTGCTGCTGGACTAGTCTCTGATATCAGCTGCTGCTGGACTAGTCCCTGATATCAGCCGCTGCTGGGACCTGGATGATGATTGGCTGTCAGCAAAGTTGTTGACTCGCTAGTTTCTGATCAGAAGAAATACTCGAGTACAGCTGAGCATAGTCACCACACTCTGACACTGCAGACAAACAAACTGATTTATAAGAGACGTTGTTGAATGTGTAAAATCAGTCGAGACATGAAGGAGAACACAGAGGTGCCGTTTTAAATCTCTTTATTTACACATTATTATTTCATCCATTAAAATACTCATTATATACTTACAGTACTTATACCCATACCACATTATTTAACTTTTCTTAAACATTTGAGATAAAAAGACAATAAGACAATAAAACTCAACAAAGCAGAATAAATCAAAACATATACAACACATTTAAAAATAAAGTTAAAATAATGATAATGTATACAAACATAAGATTTATGTTCGTATGTTCATTTGAGTCTTAAAGGTCCAGTGTGTCAGAGTTTAACCTTTGACCTTTGAAACCCACAGACGCTGCGGGTCCTCTTCCACGGAGACCGCCGTGCTACCACCGCAACGGAAAAGCCAAACACTGGCTCTTCAATGAGACTTTCTCGATTTCTGCGAGTTCCACGGTCACTGTAGTTTCTCCTTTGAGGCAAAGATGCCACAAATCCAACAGGCTGGACCAGATACCCAGATCAGGTAACGTGACTCTCAACATGAACAATATCCCAACTTCCACAGTTGAAGATAAACCCGTCAGACCCGACAGTAAGTTCTCTTCTTTTTTTACATTTCCATTTCTTCGTCTATCAACCACAGATCTTTTTTTTGCCACTGGATTATTTAATAAATCATGACCTTTGACCTCCGGGACAGCATTGAAACCCGGATGATGGTTGATGACGTTTGAGATTCAGGATTAGAAACCTGTTTAACTGTTGCAGCCGCTGGAGCTGTAAGCCCTGATACACCAAGCCAGCCACAGGCTGCCGGGCAGACCGTCATGGGGTCGAATCTGAATCTTTTCCTGGGTCTATCTGCAAGAAACTAAACTCCAGTTTTTATGAAGTCGCTCACAGCTCATAAGCTTAAAATGTTATGTCATACGTGCGTTCAGTTTTCTCTTCCAGGATGCTCAAATACCTACAGAGAAACTGTGTTATGCGCTGGTACAAGGTTATAAGATTATGAAATAATTATCCAATTAAAGCGTTCATCATTCAATCATTGCTAGAACATTGTTCATTGCGCTCCATGGACAGACGTTGTATGGGTTGTGCTTCGAGGTCAGCTTGGTGTGTCAGGGCACTGAATCTGAACAGTCAGATAAATATATGCTGCTGATGGCTAAAGTCAAAACACTGAAACTTTAACCAGACCAGCTCCGTCTGCAACAGCACAGCTTTTTCTCATTTCTGACTTATTCAGAAATTGGTTCTGTTGGATAGTTGGGGATAAATCCGGTGGGTCCAAATCTTCAGCAGTGCTTTCTTTCAACACTGGAAGCAAAAGACCGACCATATATTGTAACACCTGTTTGTTACAGACAGAATCCAAGAGTTAAAAATGTAAATGTACACACTTTGAACTGTCTGTTCAGTCAAACCTCAAAATTCCCTCAACCTCAAAAGTACTGAGGGGAAGTGAGAACTAGAACTCAATAAATTTCATTCATGATTCATCACCAGAGACAAAATAAATGTTGGTGGATATCACGAGGTTGTTTGTGTCAGCAGTTTTCAAATACTTGTTGGTCATCTGTTGCCGTGTGGAATCATTTCCCGCCCCTTTATGCAGATGACACACAACTCTCTGTCTGTAATGACACAAAAGACTTAAAGCAAGTTAACGGACTGATAAACTGTTTTCAGACATTACACCACGTCTGAGCACAAACGGGGTGATTGGACCAACATGGTATGGCCCAACGTGGTATGGCCCAACGTGGTATGGACCAAAATGGTATGGCCCAACGTGGTATGGCCCAACGTGATATGGACCAAAATGGTTTGGACCAACATTGTATGGCCCAAAATGGTTTGGCCCAAAATGGTTTGGACCAACATGGTATGGCCCAACATTGTATGGCCCAAAATGGTTTGGACCAACGTGGTATGGGCCAGAATGGTATGGACCAACGTGGTATGGACCAACATGGTATGGCCCAACATTGTATGGCCCAAAATGGTTTGGACCAACATTGTATGGCCCAAAATGGTATGGCCCAACATTGTATGGCCCAAAATGGTATGGCCCAACATTGTATGGCCCAAAATGGTTTGGCCCAAAATGGTTTGGACCAACATGGTATGGCCCAACATTGTATGGCCCAAAATGGTTTGGACCAACGTGGTATGGGCCAGAATGGTATGGACCAACGTGGTATAGACCAAAATGGTTTGGACCAAAATGGTATAGACCAACATTGTATGGCCCAAAATGGTTTGGACCAACGTGGTATGGACCAAAATGGTTTGGACCAAAATGGTTTGGACCAACGTGGTGCGTTTAGTGACCAGTTGCTCGATTACAAACTTTCAGCATCATCTCAGGAACGGATGGCCATAGTTTAAAATGGTGGAAGCTAATGTTACGTTAGCTTGTCACATCATTGTATGTATTGTTGGCGTGCACTGAACGTCCACAGCTCGACAAACATGTGACTTAACTCGCAGACGGTGCTAACAAACAGTTAGCTAACTGATGAGCTCGCTAACTAGCCACATATTCACCATACAAACACAACACTGGTGTCTGGGACCAACCTTCATGAACAACATTAAACCATTTTCAACTTTGGTCTTTAAGAAATATTATTATAATAACTGTAGTATTAGTTCCATTCTTAACCTATATCTCTGTTGCTTAATACAATATTTTTACATATCTTTACTCTAAATATTTCTATAATATTTTCTGTGTAACACTTTAACATGTTAAATCTGCACATTCTACTTTAGTACTTCTTGTAAATATGTACACTTGTGTTTCCCTCCTTGGTTTCTATGTTTCGCTGTTAACAAGTGAATTTCCCCGTTGTGGGATCAATAAAGTATTATGTTATCTCTTATCTGTTATTACTTTATATTTCATTTATTTACTTTTACTAGGCTTGATGGCTATTTTACAATATATTAGAAAAGTAATACAAAACAATATAATTATTATTATTGTTTAAGTCCTGACCATGTTCAGACTCGAGTCCCACTCCTCAGTGTTCATCCATGTTCATCATATCATCTGCATCTTAATCTCTACATTTGCAGCAGTGTATGCAGTCGTCTCCATGCATCCTCCTCTCCGGCACTTGGCGCGTCTCCTGATGCAAACCACGATGCAACAGATCGCTAGAAACAAAATAAGGGGACCGCTAAAAAGAAGCGCAGCTTTCCATGTTTCCGGGCACCAACTCCCAAAGATGCAGGTCAGGTCTGTGGCGTTCACTGAAAGGAAACAATATTTGAAATGTAATTATGGATACAAACATTTAGCGGGAATAAGAAAGTTATAGGTCATCTCTAAATCTTATTCTCACAAGTAAGACGTGAGGAAAATATGTACAGAAGTACATCAGTAACTAATTCTAACACGTGGTGCTCTTTCAGGCACACTCGATTATTAGTGCTAAATCTTAAATGTTTGTACGCTCACTGACTCATTTCAATGAGGTGCCAAACCACAAATGAGATTGAGATGAGTAATTTCTATTTAAAGCAGCTTTGATTACTGCATATGAAACGTCTCATTTCCCTGTAATGAATAATGCAGGCAGCACGTTTAGGGAAGGATTCAGTGCTTCAACCGCAGACGTTCTGTAGTGGTGTGTTGGAGATCCTGTGAGGCCAGTTTCATTATGTCTGAAGCAACAATATAAAACCAGTTTGTGGGCTGAATTCACTTTGAACGGGATCACTTTGGCCTCCAGCTCCACCGTAAAGAATCTTGGAGGAATCTTTGATCAGGATTTGTCCTTTAACGTCCACATACAACAAATTTCAAAGACTGCTTTCTTTGACCTACACGACAAAAATGAGGCACGTTGTGGCCGATGTGGATGCAGAAAAACTTGGCCACACATTTGTTACTTCTAGGCTGGACCATTGTAACTTCTTGTTATCGGGCTGCTGCAGTAAGGGCCAATCCCATTTCTATTTTCTACCCCTTAGCCCTACCCCTTGCCCCGTCAATAGGAGGGGCGAGGGGTAGGGCTGAAAAGCAATCCCTACGAAATGGGACACCCCTCCAACACTCGCATACGTCAGCAG
This sequence comes from Collichthys lucidus, assembly GCA_004119915.2. Taxonomy (NCBI): domain Eukaryota; kingdom Metazoa; phylum Chordata; class Actinopteri; family Sciaenidae; genus Collichthys; species Collichthys lucidus. The sequence goes on from CM014085.1 coordinate 36,049,747, forward strand.
TTCGCGCCGCTACTTATGACGTAACCAAAAGGCGACAATTACCAGAAGCAAACATACATCGTTAGCTTGCTGCTACACGCTAATCTAGCGATTCCCCCACCTACGTTTTATGGAGAATCTCACCACTACACATTGTGACAATGTCAAACTTTATACAACACTTTACAACCGAATTTAATGGCGGCGACATCTCCCAACGGACATAAATGTATTGTTTTGTAAATAACTATTTATAACTGTTGATACATTTATGTCTGTTGGGAGATGTCGCCGCCATTAAATTCGGTTGTGTTGTCGTTGACAACGCTCACTTTGGAGGGGTTCTAAGCCAATCCCCTACCCCTACGCCTTCGTGTTAAGGAGAATTGGGATAGCCCTACCCCTTCACGGGAACGCGCAAAAGGGAGGGGTAGGGGTAAGGCGAAGGGATGAAATGGGATTGGCCCTTAGTCTCTGAGGACTTTGCAGTTTAGGACTTTTTACTGGTTCCCTGTAAAAGCCAGAATAGGAGGGTTCCTTGAAGTTCCTCTTGGTTCCTTTTAAAGTAGTTTGGAGTCTTTGTTTATCAAGCTCCTCTCTCGTGGAACCAGCTCCCAGTTCTGGTTCTGGAGGCAGACCCCCCCTCTTGGTTAGCTACCTTTGGTCATGTCTCCATTAAAGTTCATAGTTGTAGTTATTTGTTATCTTTGTCTGTTTGTGGCTGATGTGGGTTCACCATGATCTGATCTGGGTTCTGCTTGAGGTTTCGACCTCTTAAAGGAAGTTTTACTTGCTCCTGGTGTGAACTGTTGAGTCTCATAATAATATTATGAGTTCTGTTATCTGTTAAATAATTCTGGTCGCTGGTGGTGAGTCAGACATTTGAACACGGAACCAAAAGTGTCAAACATCTTGCTGCAACATGCAGAAGATGATCAGGCTGATAAAAAACCAAACCACAGAAAATCTAACCCCAACAAGTAACTGTCACAGATTCTGAGAATCGGGTATGAGTGGGCCGTGTTTCATTTCTAATAAATGCCAGTCAAGCTGTAAACCAAACATTTTTTATATACAGGTCCAGATTCAACAAGTTTTGAGTTGAGTAATTAAAACAGGTCCATTAAAAGCTTAAAGTTATTGTTATAGGTCTGTCTCTGGAGGAGGACGCTGGGATTAAAGCACAGTGTTGTGGTTCCTCCTCAAACCAGATGAAGTTCATCGAGTGCACTGTCACTGATAGAGGAAGTCACTGTTTCAAAGACTAAAACCTGACGTCTCCTGGGATTCAAAGAGTGTGGGTAGGGAAGGAAATTCAGAAGAAGTATTCTGACTTCAAATACAGTGTTACCAACATTTAACCACGACCGTTTCAAACCGCCTGTATAACGGAAGTATGACTTCTTTCACTTCTTTGAAAAAACATGAGGTGGTTTCAGTAAAATTTAATTACACCTGAAGAAGAAACTGTTACGTGGTGAAACTTCAGCTTAAACATGCGACTCACCGCTGGTTGATTGAAGATCTTCAATCACTAGAAACACAAAAAAAAACATTTTAGTTTCCTGACACATTTCACAATGTGACTGTGAATGAATGCATGTTGGTTCATGCAAACAGCAGGTGGAGCAAGTTCACCAACATTTTTGTTTAAAATATCTTAAAATGTGTAAAAAGAAATCGCTACTGCCAGAGGTTTGCAAAGATCTGCAGCTATATTGAGTTTATTATTTAATCATCAGTAATTTAAACGTTTTTTAAACATTTTAAAAAACATGAACATGTCTGGGCATGTCTGAAGTCTGAACCATGCAAATACTGTGGACAGACCAGAGAGCGAAACCCTGTAATCACACGAGGTCTGTGGTTGGTGTGGTCTAATACACCTAGAGATCTACAGACTTTAGTTTATACAGGAAACATCCGACTCACCTGGGAGAGAGGACAGGAGTGTGCAGTTCACTAGAAAACACAAGACGTGAACAAATCAGTTAACTAGGCGGGAAGGTGAACGCAGCTTCAGTTTGAAGCGTTTAGAGGCAGCAACGTGGAAAAGCCAACAGGAAACACGTCTTTGCTCAAACTGCACAAAGACATCAGGAACCACAGCTCCAATCTTAATTCATTAATATTTATTTTGATATTAAATCTTCACGGTGGATCGTTCCCTCCAGGTTTGGAGCGAGTTGCTGCCAGAAGCGACGTTCAAGTATCTCAGGGTCCGTCCGGTCCGGTTTTCCTGTCACTTGTGAACGAGACCCTGAGATACTCAAACTCCTTCATCTAAGGCAGCAACTTGCTCCCAACCCTGGACGGAGCAGTCCACTGATTATAATAGTAATTAGTACAATATGTGGAGTAGATGTAAAGTAAAGTTGCTGCCCACCATCAATTATGTAATTAATATTAGAGTCTGCTGAAGCACGGAAACACGTTTCAGTTTGCACGAACACATTCAGCTCGGATGACAGTCTAATGACTCAGTGACTCATGACTCAGTCCTTTAGTTACTCGTCATGCAGCTCTCACCTCTGCAGTGGACTTCCTCCACGGCATCATGCTGCAGGCAGAGAAGAATGAAGTTAAAAAACGTATCACTACTGCCAGAAGTTTGCAGCTTTAATGTCGATTTAATTATCAGTAATTTAAAGATTTCACGATTTGCTTTGAGGTAAAGAATCAGGAAGTGCGAGTTATCAGTGAACATGTCTGGACATGTCCAAACAATGAGGGAACTGCATCAGACTGGCATTGAGTCTAAACATGAAGGAGTTCCTTTACTTTGAGGCAGTCGTCCGTGAAGTGCATGTAGTCCTGGCAGCTCTTCAGGACGATGTAGTCACGGGTGACGTTATCTACCCGGTCTGGGTCGAATACAAACTCATGGGCGTATGCTGTTTTCTGGAAAACAAAACACAAGAGACAGACGGGTTCATTGAGAAGATCTTTGATCACGTGATCAGGTGGGTTTTTCCAGATCATCGCAGATTATTAGAACTAACAAAAGTTGTAGGGAGTTGTAGGGAGTTTCCGCGTGCCGTCCACCGACTCATGCACGCTCAGCACTGACAGAGTTAAACTTGACCTACTTTAATATTTCGTATTACACCACACCTACCCAGGATGCCGGGGAAAACCCACCGCTGCCTCTGACTAGTGGTACCTTTACAGGTATTCAAATATTGGTATTATTATTATTAGTGTGTGTGTGTGTGTGTGTGTGTGTGTGTGTGGAGAAGGACAAAATGGCCAACATTCAAAATGGGGTACTCCTGGATATTCAGTCAAGCCAATCATAGTCAGATTTGTTAAATTCTGCCTGGCAACAGCTGCTGTTTGCTGCTCTGATTGGCGGATTTATGTGGCGCTAACTGTCAACTGAAACTTCTTCTATTTTTGGTACAGATTTTCCTTTCCTGCTTGACTCTGGCAGTCATGTGACTCACTCCACCCTTTGTACATTTCCCGCTCTTTTTTCCCGCTCTTTTTTCCCCGCTCTTTTTGACCATGTTGACAAAGATGCAGCATTCCTGACCGAGCCGCCATTCTGATGTGTTTATTTTGTGTGTGTATAAGAATAATAAAGCAAATAAGTGAATCTTCATAGTACCATATTTTCCGTACTAGAAGGCACCTAAAAGCCTTCAATTTTCTCAAAAGCTGACAGTGCGCCTTATATATGGATCAATATTGGTTAGTCATGGCTACTGTAGTCAGGGGGCTTCACCGAAGTAACCATAGACATATATACGTAGACGCGCATTGAGCGCTGAATCGTACGTCGACGCCGCTGCAATTTTGGATGTGGCAAAGTAGAGCGCAACCCATTTCTTTGTATTAGTTTACGGGCAGATCTGCCACATCCAATATGACGGACGCGTTGACGTATTGCAGCAACGGACCAACCTGCTCAATGAGGCGTCTATGTATATATGTCTGTGGAAGTAACAGCGGTAAGAACATTAAAGAGGAATTCCTGTTCAACACCATTTGTGTCGCGAAAATACATCACTGACATTACCTCAGGAAAAATAATAAAACAGCTGTTTATTCATTTTGGGAGTGAACGGAGTTGTCAGAACGCTGGTTTGTATTCTATTAATAAAGTTTGTGCTTCTAAATACAGTGGTCTCTCGTTTATCACGGGGGATACGTTCTAAAAATAACCGGCAATAAACAAAATCCTCAAAGTAAGTTTTACAATTATTATACATGTTTTAAGGCGGTAAACCCCCTAACCACACACGTTTATACACCTTTTTGTACAGTACTCCCTTAGCCAATCAGGACGCAGAACACAATGCACGTCCATACTGTTACAGTACGCTGTAAAAAATTTTAAAAAAAGGAAAATTACACTAAAAAAAAAAATCAGAGTCTGCGAAAAGTGAACAGTGTTATAGCGAGGGGCGACTGCATGTAAATATTAAATATTTACATACGTCGTCCCTCGCTATAACACGACATGACTGCCTGACTGTAATCAGAAGTTTGCAGCCACGCCTTAAAGCACACCCAACCTCAGATACTAAATGTGACTTTATTTCACTACATGAACATCATGCCGTGTGGAAGAAGACTTCGAACTAGAGGCCGCAAACTCACCAGGAAACTGTTATTCTAAATATACGAGCACACACTTACGTTCACGTCCTCCCAGCCCATCTTACACTGGGACGGACTGGACAGCTGATACTTGTAGAGGTCATCACGCAGACGTGTCACGTTACAGACGATCTCTGCTGCAGCTGCAGGAATCATCTGAACTGAAACAGACAAACACGTCACAGGTCAGAGTGAGTTCAAGTTCACGTCCACATTTAAAGAAGATCAAAACACACTGACGCTTCAGACGTTCATGTTCCCCTCAGGATGAACCATGACTTCATTATATAACTTTATATTCATCATCAGCTCAACTGAAGAAGTTTCATTCAACTTTTATTTATTCAACTTTTATTTCATCAGGAAATCTCAGAGATCAAAATCAGTCCAGCAGAAAAAATAAAAACAAATACACAATGAAGGACTTGATGTGACCTGTGAAGAGGCGACAGGTGAGTGTGGTGAATCAAGTGTGTCAGTGTGTGAAGGTACAGGCAGGTGCAAACAGTCTGCTCATGCAGAGCTAACAGTGATGTAACACAGATCTGTGTTTGTCTGGGAGAGCTCGAGCGTGGGAGTGATTAGAGTGAGAGTGAAACATAATCACAGCTTATCGGTTTGTCAAAGATAAGCTGTGGTTACATAGTGAGAGTAGAAGTTCATTCAAAAGACGGATTTTAACAACTCACTTTGATTATGAACCACAAATGGAAACATCTTTAAAGATCTCAATTTTCTTTGTAACTGCTTGTGAGAGACAAGTCACACCAACAAGTCACACCAACGAGTCACCCCAACAAGAAGTCACACCAACAAGTCACACCAACGAGTCACCCCAACAAGAAGTCACACCAACAAGCCACCCTAACGAGTCACACCAACAAGAAGTCACCCCAACAAGAAGTCACCCCCAACAAGTCACACCAACGAGTCACACCAACAAGAAGTCACCCCAACAAGAAGTCACCCCAAAAAGCCAGTCACCCCAACGAGTCACACCAACAAGCCAGTCACCCCAACAAGAAGTCACCCCCAACAAGAAGTCACCCCCAACAAGAAGTCACCCCCAACAAGAAGTCACCCCCAACAAGTCACCCCAACAAGAAGTCACCCCAACAAGAAGTCACCCCCAACAAGAAGTCACCCCCAACAAGAAGTCACCCCCAACAAGAAGTCACCCCCAACAAGAAGTCACCCCCAACAAGAAGTCACCCCCAACAAGCCAGTCACCCCCAACAAGACACCAACAAGTCCCCCCCGTTGAAGGTTGAAACGCCTGCCTCTGATTCTAACTGCTTGTCAGTCCCGCTGGATAATTTGCATTTGCTGCAGGTTCACCGTCGACCTCAGGCTACAGATTTATTTAAAACTGTGAGATTTGAATAAGTCTATGAACTCAGTCTGCTGATTGTCTTCAAATACCTGACAATGACTGTTTGCTACTCTGCTGCCGCGAATACTCAGCGCTGCATTAAATGTGGATTAATCCACCGCTGAAAATAGTCCCAAAAAACAAGAACTACGGTACAATACCAGCTCGCTGATCCGCTGGTTATCCGATGACGACAGGCTGTGTTGTTTGATTGATGGGCATGCTGGTGACTCAGCGGAGGCGTCGACATGAAAAACGAAAGCTCGTTTCCACTCTCGGTTTTCACACGCAGCCCCGCCGACAGGGGGGGACTAAAGGGCTTTTTGTCCCGGGCCCTGGGAATTCTGGAATAGAGGGGGGCCCATAACTGGGCCCCCATGACGTCGGGCTCAATTATGATACGTTCACTTCAAAATGTGTTGGTTTTTAAGGTAGAAAAGTGCTTTAATTGCATTCAAACAATGACTTATAGATGTTTGCCTTCATTGCCCTTGAAAAAACGGCCAATAACCCCCTATCACCCCTCATCCAAAATGGTTTGGTCTTTCTAGAAAAAAAGACGACAGCATTCGATAAGTGGTCAGTGTGCGCGAGCCTGTTAGTAAACATGCACAAGTCGGGCGCGGCTGCCGGTGGACGCCCGCGTCTCCGCGCTGACCGCGCCCCAGCTGTGCGCCGGCCCCGGCGGGGAGAGGAGAGGGTTCTTCGGGTGGACGGCCGCGCCGCCGGCCTCCCCGGCTCCTGACCCACGGGTGAAAAGTGAGCCTCTCCTCCCCGTCCTCCTCCTCCTGTGGTCGAGGCGGGGAGGGGTGGCATTGAGAATTTTTTTGTCCCGGGCCCAGCCAAACCTGTCAGCGGCCCTGTTCACACATACCGTAACGTACGATGTGACCTACATTTGATTTATCAAATCATGGCTGCATCACAGCTGCTTTGGCATGTCGACTGTCAGCGGTTCACCACGCTGCTTTCCTTTTCACACTTTCTGAAAACCGCCACTCTGACCAGAGTATCACATGACCACGGTGTTATGCAAACACACACACACGCTGTTAGTTCAGTAAAAATAAACCGCTCATGCTTGTGTACTTCTGACTGAGTCAGCAGCTGTTAAATTAAACACACACTATTAATATGTGACTACTAGAAAACTGAGTGTGATTGTTTCCACAATCAGCGGTTCAGGTTTCTCTGAAGGTTAAACTGTTTCCTGTTTACAGTTTGTCTTTATTGGCTCCTCTCTGCTGGATTTACTGGTTTATTATGGGACACGATAACCACCTGCACGTGTACACACAAACTACTGTCTGATTATTTCATATTAAATGTTTAGATGGCACAGCTGTAGTCGTCCTAACACTAAATGGAAAATCCCCCAAATGAAGCAGCAGCATGCTGAAATGTTTAACATGAAGTGTTGAAATGTGTCGGGCCGTCTTGTTGTTATCGAGTCGCTGCCGTATCAGTGAGCTCTGAGCTCGATGTCAGAATTAAGATGTGAACTCTCTGAACCACAAAGACATGATATCATGTTTCCTGTCACACACCGGAAGCGAAACTTTGAAAGGAGACATTGATTTGTTAAACATGTTAGCTCAGTCTGTTAGCTGCTGTTAGCTCAGTCTGTTAGCTGCTGTTAGCTCAGTCTGTTAGCTGCTGTTAGCTCAGTCTGTTAGCTGCTGTTAGCTCATGTTAGCTCAGTCTGTTAGCTGCTGTTAGCTCAGTCTGTTAGCTGCTGTTAGCTCATGTTAGCTCAGTCTGTTAGCTGCTGTTAGCTCATGTTAGCTCAGTCTGTTAGCTGCTGTTAGCTCATGTTAGCTCAGTCTGTTAGCTGCTGTTAACTCAGTCTGTTAGCTCATGTTAGCTCAGTCTGTTAGCTCAGTCTGTTAGTTGCTGTTAGCTCATGTTAGCTCAGTCTGTTAGCTGCTGTTAGCTCATGTTAGCTCAGTCTGTTAGCTGCTGTTAGCTCAGTCTGTTAGCTGCTGTTAGCTCATGTTAGCTCAGTCTGTTAGCTCAGTGTGTTAGCTGCTGTGAGCTCATGTTGGCTCAGTCTGTTAGCTGCTGTTAGCTCAGTGTGTTAGCTGCTGTTAGCTCAATATGTTAGCTCAGTCTGTTAGCTGCTGTGAGCTCATGTTAGCTGCTGTGAGCTCATGTTAGCTCAGTATGTTAGCTCATGTTAGCTCAGTGTGTTAGCTCATGTTAGCTCAGTGTGTTAGCTCATGTTAGCTCAGTCCGTTAGCTGCTGTTAGCTCAGTTTGTTAGCCAATGTTAGCTCAGTTTGTTTGCTCGTGTTAGCTCAGTTTGTTGTATTGTGTGTGTGTGTGTGTGTGTGTGTGTGTGTGTGTGTGTGTGTTACATAATCACTCCTGGGCATTGTGTGTAACACACTGACACTCTGCCCATCCTCCACCTCACCTGTCCTCATCACACGGAAAGCCCCACACCAGTAGCAGCAGCAGCAGCAGCAGCAGCAGCCCTCCACCTGCTCCACCTCCTCAGCCTCCACCTCCTCAGCCTCCACCTCCTCAGCCTCCACCTCCTCCTCCTTCTCTTTCTGGGAATTCCTCTGGAGGTTCTTTCCGAGCCTTCTGCGCCACTCTGACTCTTTCATGCAGCGCGCGCACTTTACAATCTCACTACGGCTTCTTAAATACACACACATCACAATCTGAAATACACACACACCAATACACACACACATCACAATCTGAAATACACACACCAATACACACACATCACAATCTGAAATACACACACACCAATACACACACACATCACAATCTGAAATACACACACCAATACACACACACCACAATCTGAAATACACACACACCAATACACACACACCACAATCTGAAATACACACACATCACAATCTGAAATACACACACCAATACACACACACCACAATCTGAAATACACACACACCAATACACACACACCACAATCTGAAATACACACACACCAATACACACACACATCACAATCTGAAATACACACACACCAATACACACACATCACAATCTGAAATACACACACACCAATACACACACATCACAATCTAAAATACACACACACCAATACACACACATCACAATCTGAAATACACACACCAATACACACACATCACAATCTGAAATACACACCCTCCCTCCGGCTCGTGCGACTCTCTCGTGACTCTCTCGTGACTCTCTCAGGTGTGTGTGCTACCTGTTCTGTCGAATTCCTCCACCTGTCCTCCACCTGTCCTCCACCTGTCCTCCACCTGTCCTCCACCTGTCCTCCACCTGTCTCTCATGAATGTGATCTGAACGCCTCTGAAGAGCTTCACATGACTCAAAACTCGTTAGTGTGTGTGTGTGTGTGTGTGTGTGTGTGTGTTACACTCTAAAACTTTAACTTACCGATCATGAACATGAAGACGCGCAGCAGAGCGCATAACACCGCCCGGTCCATGGAGGTGATGCTGTGATCTGAGGTTGCAGCTCTTCAGTGTCCTCAGTGTCCTCAGTGTCTTCAGTGTCTTCAGTGTCTTAAGTGTCTTCAGTGTCTTCAGTCTCCTCAGTGTCCTCAGTGTCCTCAGTGTCCTCAGTGTCTTCAGTGTCCTCAGTGTCTTCAGTGTCTTCAGTGTCTTAAGTGTCTTCAGTGTCTTCAGTGTCCTCAGTGTCCTCAGTGTCTTCAGTGTCCTCAGTGTCTTCAGTGTCTTCAGTGTCTTCAGTCTTCGGCTGCTCTCCGTGCTCTGAAATAGCTTCCGTGTCCCTCAGCTTTTGTAGCGGCAACACGGGGAATTCCACATGTGCGTTTCTCTGCTAAGAAGGCGTGACACGCAGCAGGGGCGTGCACGCAGCAGGAGCGTGACACGCAGCAGGAGCGTGACACGCAGCAGGGGCGTGCACGGGATAAACACTGTAAATCATAGACATATATAAAGGACACTTCTATATATGTCTATGCTGTAAATATTGTCACTATACGCGCACGCTGGTGCACGCCACGGCGCGGTCACAGACCGCACAGACTCCCCAGCGTGCGCCCCCGCGCTGATCAAACAATAGCCTAGTTAGATACTGCCACCTACTGGCACAGATGTGTATGTACAACACAGGAAACAGAAAGTGGCCAGTTTGGCTCCAACACTATAAATATGTGACTACTAGAAACCGGAAACACTGATTGTTTCCGGTTTCTCTGGAGGTTAAACTGTTCACACAGTTTGTCTTTATTGGCTCCTCTGTCATTTGTTCGGCTCAGCATCTGGGATCATTTTAAAAAGCCTTTTAAAGTCTGTCATTTTATAATGTAACGTGCCATTTGTAGAACAGATAAACGTGTCTACAGAGGTGAGGACGTGCTTTATCTGTCCTTCAAACTGTCTGTGCACGCCTCGGACTCTGTCTCATACCCTAATGAAACCAGAACCAGCTTTCAGTGACCGGGCCATGCTCTGCAGGCTCTGACCCGGAGCTGGCAGACTGGCTGCTTGTGTCTGATCACAGGTCGTAAGTCTTCCTCTTCATTGTCATCTGTCCTTCTACAAAATAAGACATCCTGGATTTTCCAGGTTGCACTTTTAAAGTGTCCATGTGGGTCCATGCACAGAGTTGGTGTCAGGTTTGACTCTTTATCAACAACAGCCAGTGTGAGTTTGTCTCAACACCTGTGTGTGTAGTGTTGGATCATGTGCATCAGCCCTTTAGCATTCAGCACCAGGTTTGTTATCACTCTGCCTTTAAAGATGGAGTCACATATGATAGAACGTGTTCAGGGCCGTTGATTAGCTCAGCTGGTGGAGCGTCCACACCTCAAATGTAACTCACTGAATCTGCTGTGTGGTTTCAGAGGTTCTGTTCGGCCCGGTTGTTTAGCAGTAGGGGTGTAACACACACGTGTGTGTTCACATACAAACACATAAAATGAGGAACTTTAGTGTTTTCATGGAGACTTGAGCTCAAACATCATGTGACATCATCAGGCTGTTGATGTTGGAGCAGGTGGACCGTGGCGTAGGGATACGTAGATCCTACAGCTGAGGGTTGTCTGAAGATCCACCTGTGACCAGAAGAGGAAACGGGACTTGATCACGGTGGCTTAGGTCACATGTTTGAGTCTCATCTGTTCAGAGGTTCAGATGTGTCTTTGATTACTGTTTGACTGAGATGAGGACAGAGGATGGAGGCTGAACTTTAGATTCCTGATGACTGGAGATGAAGAATCAGAACGTTGTTACATCTCCTTCTTGTCTTCTACTCCCCCTGGTGTTGAGCAAATGTACAGCCTCCTGTAGTTATGAAGTTGCCTTCAGGCTCAGCTCGCTCCAGCCCGGTAAAGCGTGCACAGTACTGCAGACACTGTACCAACACATTGGTTCACTAGTGAACACCCTGAGATACTTGAACTCCTTCGCTTCGATACTTGAACCTGGACTGCGTCAGTGAAGCATGAAGTCAGACAGTTCATGGAGAGATGTTCCCCCTCTGAGGTGACACAGTGACACATCGCTGTGGACCGTCAGTGGGCTCCAGCTGACCTGAGGGTAACCCTCACTGTGTCAGAAACACAGACTACAAACTCTGAGCAGGTTTCTGTAACCTGGACGTAGTCTCCGTGACGTCTCGCAGACTGTCTAAAACCTGGACGTAGTCTCTGTGACGTCCCCGCAGACTGTCTAAGACCTGGACGTAGTCTCCGTGACGTCTCGCAGACTGTCTAAAACCTGGACGTAGTCTCTGTGACGTCCCCGCAGACTGTCTAAAACCTGGACGTAGTCTCTGTGACGTCCCTGCAGACTGTCTAAAACCTGGACGTAGTCTCTGTGACGTCCCTGCAGACTGTCTAAAACCTGGACGTAGTCTCTGTGACGTCCCTGCAGACTGTCTAAAACCTGGACGTAGTCTCCGTGACGTCTCGCAGACTGTCTAAAACCTGGACGTAGTCTCTGTGACGTCCCCGCAGACTGTCTAAGACCTGGACGTAGTCTCCGTGACGTCTCGCAGACTGTCTAAAACCTGGACGTAGTCTCTGTGACGTCCCTGCAGACTGTCTAAAACCTGGACGTAGTCTCTGTGACGTCCCTGCAGACTGTCTAAAACCTGGACGTAGTCTCCGTGACGTCTCGCAGACTGTCTAAAACCTGGACGTAGTCTCTGTGACGTCCCCGCAGACTGTCTAAGACCTGGACGTAGTCTCCGTGACGTCCCCGCAGACTGTCTAAAACCTGGACGTAGTCTCCGTGACGTCACAGACTGTCTAAAACCTGGACGTAGTCTCTGAGACGTCCCCGCAGACTGTCTAAAACATGGACATAGTCTCTGTGACGTCACAGACTGTCTAAAACCTGGACGTAGTCTCTGAGACGTCCCTGCAGACTGTCTTAAAACCTGGACGTAGTCTCCGTGACGTCCCCGCAGACTGTCTAAAACCTGGACGTAGTCTCCGTGACGTCACAGACTGTCTAAAACCTGGACGTAGTCTCTGAGACGTCCCAGCAGACTGTCTAAAACCTGGACGTAGTCTCTGAGACGTCCCCGCAGACTGTCTAAAACCTGGACGTAGTCTCTGAGATGTCCCCGCAGACTGTCTAAAACCTGGACGTAGTCTCTGTGACGTCCCCGCAGACTGTCTAAAACCTGGACGTAGTCTCTGTGACGTCATACAGACCATCATGCAGTGTGTTATTTTTACATCCTTGAACACAAACACACATTTTAATATATTTAGAATAATCGATAATTCTCCTGATCAGTCACAGATATGTGAACACTGACTGACGTGTTGTGACGCTGCAGCATTAAAATGACAAACAGGTGTGTGTGTGTGTGTGTGTGTGTGTGTGTGTGTGTGTGTGTGTGTGTGTGTGTGTGTGATGTCTCTTATTGATGCTCAAACTATCACGCGCCTCGCTGCTTCATTATGACTCATACACCGCCTGCCGCTCGTGCCGCTGCGCGTGTGCGCAAAGCCGCCGCCTGATAGGTCGGAGCAGCTGCCCGCAAACAGCCTGAGACGCTTCATTCACGGAGAAGCCGGCGGTTATTTTTAGGGAGGAGGAGGAGGTGACAGCAGCAGACGCCTTCGCAAACATTCCCACATCGCTTCGCTCCACCTTGAGTTAACGCAGGATGTCAGCGTCGCGCCGTGCGTAAAGAGGCTGCGTGCGGCGCCGCGGAGACGTTTTTTCAGCCAGTTTCATCCTGACGACGCATCCGCTGCTGCTGCTTTACCGAGCGGACCGTCGGTGCTTCAGGCCGGATCTGATCTTTGCTGCTGCGGAGGAGGATTAAAAAGAGAAGAAGAATAATTCAGGGTTTTATTTTTATTTTTTGGTTGTTTGTGTTTGGAGGGGGAGCGCGCGGACACCGAGCGAGCTGCCTCCATCAGGTGCAGAGCAAACAGAGAGAGAGAGACCCTCCCAGCAGAGGTAACACACACACACACACACACACACACCACACACACACACACACACACACACACACACACACACACACAGGCCTGTTGACTGATATGAATCCAGAAACGTCGATCTCACCTGAGCCGGTGCGTCAGTGCTGCACACATTCCTGTCATCACCTTTAAATGCAGATTTATATGAAATATTCTGATCTCATCCACAAACTCACCGATCAGAATTTAATCGGATTATTGGTTGTCAATATTCTGCAGCAGCTCCATCAGCAGCTCCATCAG